>APFE031387413.1:0-11733 GCA_000404065.3 Pinus taeda | reverse complement strand
GTGGGCTTCTATGGGGCTCAATAGTAACAATATGGGCGCTACATGGGTACATCAATATAATAAGTGGGTTGTACTAATAACAATAAGGGGTTACTCTAGTAGTATAGGGGCCTAACAATCATGCTCCATACTCAATAGATCAAGCACATCACCATAAGCCAATAACCTGCATATTAGATCTCACTCTTCATCAGATATTCGTTACTTGCACACTTTGGCCTAATGATCTTCACTTCCTTTTATAGTTTGTAGGCCTTTCTCAATACCATGGACCAGATACCTTGGGTCAATACCATTGGACCCGATACCTTGGACCAGTACCATGGATGAAAAAAATACCATGGACCAAATACTTCGGACCAAAAATTTATTTTTCCAAGGTATACACGTTGTTCCTTCTGTGAAAATGTGTGTGTATATATACACGACTTGTATACAGTAAACCTACATGTATATGCAGCTTGGTCAGTGGTGTACCTACGTATAGATCTCTTTCTTCATTTTGTGAAGACTAATTTGTAATTCTTTGTTGTTTACCTGCTATATTGTGATCTTTCATCTGAGTGAGTTGCTTTCTGAACTGATTCCTTGGAGTTGACCTGCATTTCATCACATCTGTAGACACTCGTGTCATGCATTCTTTCACATTTGATATCTCTTCTATAGATTCATCTAGTTACCATATATAAGTGATTTGTTTTGTTACAAGTGGGTTGCCATCAAGTACAACACATACATCATAATGCCAACAATCTCCCCTTTTGGACTTGATGGCAAAAACCACACCAAGTCACTCTCCCCCTTTGACATCAATGGCAAAGGGTCATGCTCCCCCTAAGTGCATGTTGAACTCTCTGATATGTCAAAGTGTGTTGATTGAGCTTTCATGATCAAGTCCATGCTCCCCCTAAGCATAAGAAAAATCTACAAAAATATGTTGTGAAAGAAGAACATGACTCTATACATACATCAAAAATGACCTTCTTATCACCAATGACTCATACATACATCCATCTCCCAACCAAGTGGGGATATACCAAATTTGACTCATCCACCCAACCAAATGGGGATATATCAATTATTTATACATGTCAAAAACAAGAAACATTACATCATCCATCCCATGTATAGTGGGGTTACAAATTACATCATATGACTCATGGGTCCTTAAAAGATATACATGGCATTTTAAAAAAGACCAAAGACCTAAACAAGACCATGATAGTTATCAACAACTATCATACACCATATATGATCTGCACCATAAGCATCTGTCAGCAACATCAGCAACCTGTATATGTCCATCATTAGTTCCCAAAATATCATCAACCATGTTCCCCCCCTGAACCTATTCACTGTTAGATTTGATCATTGCATATGTCAGTAAGGGATATCAAAGCATCATCATCATGAGATATACATCAAGTGATCAACAACACTATGAGAACCAATATATTAGCATATTGAAACCATCATCAAACAAAGAAGATAATTGACAAAACCGTAGCAGACCCCTTTTTCTTGAGTCTGGCCCACTTCTTTTCTTCAAACCAACATATACGCTATTGTTCCTAGAGAAACTATTGTATGTATGTGACTATGCTTCATGAAACTCGCATATAACCACCTTTCTCTGAAAAATAGGATTTAACAGCAGGATGATGCAGAAACTACTACCAACTTTTGTCTGAGATATTCAAATGTCTATTTGGGTAGTGGTTTAGTGAATATATTAGCAACCTATTCTTTGGAGGGAACATACTCCAATTTGGCCTTTTTTTCAAGCACCTGTTCACGTAGGAAATGATATTTGATGGGTATGTGCTTGGTCTTGGAGTGCATGATTGGATTCTTTGAAATATTGATGGCACTTGTATTATCACATAGAATGGAGATGGGTGGGGTACATGTGATCTGAATGTCTTGCAAGGTTTGCATCATCCAAAGTAGTTGTGTGCAGCGAGATGCAGAAACCACGTATTCTACTTCAGCCCTAGATAATGCAATTGAACTTTGTTTCTTATTGAACCAAGACACCAACCTGGAACCCATATAGAATGCACCACCACTAGTGCTTTTTCTGTCACCAATACTTCCTGCCCAATCTACATCTCTGTATGTATGAAGTGTGAGATCTGTATCTCGAGGATACCATAAACCAAAGTTTTCTGTCCCTTGAATATATTTGAAGATCCTTTTGAATGCCTCAAGTTTTGATTCCTTTGGATTTGCTAGGAATATTCCAACTATTCCTACTGTATGCATGATGTCCAGTCGGGTACCTGTTAGATAAAGCAGACTGCCAATCATGGATCTATAATTTGGTTGATGTACTGCTGCTGATTCATCATTTGAGCTAAAACAACATCATATTACCATTGGGGTACATACAGGTTTAGAATCTTCCATGCCGTACTTTTTTACGATCTGTTTGAGATATTTGGTTTGTGAGAGAAAAATACCATCTTTATTTTGTTCAACTTCTAGACCAAGAAAACTGGTAAGCTCGCCAAGCAAGGAAATTTCAAATTCTTACTGCATTACTGAAGCAAAATTCTGATTCATGGATTCTTCATTGCTACCAAAATGATATCATCAACATACACAACAATTATTAGCAATTTACAAATGCCCAACTTTGTATATAGGTTGTTATCTGCTGACCCCTTTGAAAAACCCTATTGGCGGAGATATTTGTCAACATGGTAATACCATGCCCTTGGAGCCTGTTTGAGATCATAGAGAGATTTTTCTGAGTTTTCATACAAGTTTTGCATCATTTCCAAGAATGAATCCTTTTGGTTGTTCAATATAGACTTCTTCTAAGCCTCCATTAAGAAAGGCATATTTTACATCCATTTGGTATACTTTGAATTTCTGAAAACTAGAAAGAGCAAGAAACATTCTTGTGGATTCAACTCTAGTAACAGGTGCAAAATTTTCTTCAAAATCTATACCTTCTTATTGAGCATATCCTTTACAAACAAGTCCGGCCTTGTTTCTAATAACTTCTCCATTTTCATTTAGCTTGTTTTTTAATACCCATTTAGTTCCTATGATATTCTTATCATGACATCTAGGAACTAATTCCCAAGTATTATTCTTTTCAATTTGCTTAAGTTCTTCATTCATGGCCTTGACCCAAAATTCATCTCTGTGTGCTTCATTTACATTTTGAGATTCAATGCAAGATAGTAATGCTAGATAGCTTGAAGCTTTGGCAATGGTTCTTCTAGTTTACACACCTACCTCTTTTTCCCTTAAAATTTGATTTTCTGGATGACTTTTCTGAACATACCTGGACAGAGCCTTTTCTTCTATCGTTATCTCTTCTTCTAGTGCTTCATTGGTTTCTTCTTCAGAATCAGTGTGATTTGATGTGTGAAAATTATCCTCATCTTCTTTATTGTCATAATCTTCAGTTTTTATCTGTTTTGGATTTTTGCATGCTTCATCAACCACAACATTAATAATTTCAATAATTTTCCCAAGTCTTTTATTGTAACATTTATATCCTTTACTTCGGGAAGAGTAGCCAAGAAGAATACCTTCATCTGCTCTGGGTTCAAACTTACCAAGTTTTTCATCAGTCATTTTGATGAAACACTTGCTTCCAAAAACTTCGAAGTATTTCGCAGTAGGATTCTTACCATACCAAAGTTCATGTGGAGTTTGAGTGTTATTTACCCGAACATTTTCTTGGTTGAGAATAGTGATGGCGGCGAATGCAGCTTCACCTCAGAAGGTTGTAGGAGTTCCATATTCATCTAGCATAGCACAAGCCATTTGTTGAATAGATTTGTTCATCCTTTCTACCACTCCATTTTGTTGAGGAGTCCCTACAGTGGAGAACTACCTTTTTATTCCATGTTGTTCACAAAAGTCAAAGAATTCATCTGAGGTAAATTCCCCTCCTCAATCATATCTGAGGCATTTTATTTTACGATCTGATTCTTTTTCAACCAAATATTTGAAGGCTTTGAACTTTTCAAATGCTTCATATTTATGCTTTATAAGACCTGGCCAACACATTCTGGAAAAATCATCAATGAACAATATAAAGTATTCTTCTCCACAAGGTGACTTTTTCCTTGATCGTCCACATAAATCAGTATGAACAAGTTCAAGAGTTTTACTAGCTGACCCTTCCTTTTCGATGAAGTCAGATCTGGTTTCCTTACTGAATTGACATTATTTGGATATATTATTTTCAGGAATCTTGATATTTGGAAGATCATGAACAACCTAGAATCTGCATGCTCTTCTTATTTGAGAAAAGCTTAGATGTCCCAATCTTCTGTGCCATAGCCAGTTTTCATCATTTTTGCTTAGATAGCACTGTTTTCGTCCTCCCTTGAGTATGTATAGGTTGTTTGGAGTTCTTGTCCCTTTGATCATTGTTTCTCCTGTATCAAGCTCACGAACAATGCATCCATTTGATCGAAACACTACATTTCCTTGATCACACATTTGACTCACACTCAACAAGTTATGCTTTATGCCATCAACATACATAACATTTCCATCTTTAACTTTTTCTTTCAAGAAAATAGAGCCTTTACCTTTTATAACAGCAGGAGTGTCATTTATAAATGAGACACTCTTTTCCTTTTCTAAGGCATTATATGAATGTAGTTTTTCTTTGTCACCTATCATGTGTTTTGAGCATCCATTGTTGATGTACCACTGGTTTTCTCGTCCTCCTGCATACAAGGCCATACCACGTCTTTCTGTTTGCAGTTCTTTCTTTCTCCATATTTTTGGATTTAATGGAGTTTGCTCCTGAAATTTACTCCTGCATTCAGATTCTTCATGGCCAAAGTTGTTACAAATTGAGCATTCTATTTCTTTTTCAAGAAGATAAAAGTTATTATAGGAACTTTTCTTGATCCCTATCACATTCCTTTGATTTCGTGCTTCTCTGGTCATGATAGTTTTGTAAGCAACACATTGAGCAGCTTTGTGTCCAAAATTATGACATGAGAAACATTAACCATTAAAGAAGTTCCTGCAATTATCAAATCTACTAATCTATTGCTTGTAACTTCTATTGATATTTATCTTTGAAGCAATTTGAGTATGATTCACCTAAGGTTTATTATGCCTTTTGTTCATCCTTGAAGTAAATCTAGCCTAATTCACCTAGTGATCTACTTTATGCCTTTGCTGACGATTGTCAAACTGTTCACTGCTCTTTGCTGCATCAAGATAGCTTTTAGTGGAGGTTGACGACTTCTGTGATTGAAATGTTTCTCAGTATATCTAAGACCTGTCTTTATTTGAGGAGAGTGTTGCACTTTGATAATTTCATTTAAGGTTTCCGATCCTTTAGAAAATCTAAGATTCAGAGCTTTTGTTTTCTCTAAATCCTTTCTTAGACCCACAATTTCACATTCTAGCTTTTCATTGTGTTTTTCTCTTTCAGCAAGTTGGTATGTCAAGGTATCTATAATCATAGTCTTTTATTCTAAATAGGTTTTGAGTTTAGAGATTTCTTCATAAAGATAATCTTCATCTAAAGCATCCAAAAAATCATCATCTTCATAAGCCATCAGAAGTCTATAGTCATTACTATTTTCATCTTCATCACTATTTGATAAACCATCTCTATCTTCATGAGTATAATAGCTCTTTTTACTTACACTTTGTTTTCTATTTCATTTTGCAAATTCCTTCCCTTTATCATATTTATCTTTATGAGGACATTTGGCATCATAATGATTGACTCTACCATAGGCAAAACATTTGAAAGGTAGTTTACCTCTAAATCTTTCGGAACCCCGTTGAAGCTTCTTGACAAAGTTTGCTTCCTCTTCTTCTTCTGAAATATGTCTTGATTCATTGAGTTCTTCTTTTCCTTTTGCTGAAACTTTAAATGTGGCTTCTCTCATATCTGATGGACCTCCTTTTCTCATCTGAAAGGCATTTAAGATTTCGTGAAGTTGTGTCATAGTAACAGTCTGTAGATCTTGCTTTTATTCTCTGGCAGATACTTTTGATTCAAATTTAGCAGATAAGGATCTTAAAAAATTTTCAACTAAGGTAACTTCCTTTATCTCTTCACCCAGATTCTTCATGCAATTAACAATCTCACCTATATGTAAGAAGTAACTAGCTATACTTTCATCATTGTGCATCTTGAGAGTTTCATATTGAATTCTGAGAGTTTACAGTTTAGTACGTTTTACCTGAGGGTCTCCTTCATAGCTTAGAATGATTTTGTCCCATATTTCTTTGTCTAATTTGAGCTGTATAACTTTGACAAACTCTAATTGTGACAGACTTCCCAATAATGTATTGACAGCCTTGCCATTGGTTTCATATTTCTTTTTACCTGCTGTATCTGTAGGAATTGCTGATGGAAATGTATATCCTCCTTCCACAATTTCCCAGACATTTGTTCCAAGTAATTGAAGATAGTTTGTGGTTCTTACCTTCCAATAAACAAAGTTGCTTCCATCAAAGATTGGAGGTCTGATGGATCCCCCACTTTCTTGATTACTCATGATGATGGATCTTCCTTCAAGTGATCAAGCTTCTTCTGAAGGACCAGCTTTGATACCAATTGTTGGAAATAATATTGCGAGGGGGTGGTGAATCAGTATTATCATATCAATAATTTAAATTTCAAAAACTAATTTGTATATGCTACTTCATCTTAGTCAACTAGAGTGTATATGCAACTGTACTTAATGCAACCAGCATGTATGCAGAGATCTTGTGATTTACCCAAATTATCATGCATTGAACTTTAACCAGTATATCAGGAATTCATTAGACAGTGCAGTAAAAATAGAATAAATCATCACACATAAGGAACACACATGAACACCAAGATATAAGGTGGAAACCCAATGTGGGTGAAAACCACCTATTGCAATTATCTCTATCTTCTTTTAATAATAAGAGAATTATGTTTACAATTTTTGTACTGGTGCAGTCTTATACCAGTATGCAAACTTCTGCCTGCAGAAGCTACAACCTTCTCTCATTCTCCAGCTTCTACTGGAAGGGAGCTACAACCACCTCGCTCTTGTACTAGCTGATATGTTTTACTAGTATGTAGGTGCTGGCCTACAGAAGGCTACAACCTTCTCTTTTCTTCCAAGGACCACGTTTCATAAATTTTCAGACTGGATCCATCAACAACATCATTCAATCATCAAATATATCTACATCAACCGATCTCGTTTTGAACAAACCACAACCAAATTAATCAATCACTCGATCAATTTGATCATTTAGAATTTTGTCACCAGAATACAGTAACTAGAAACGAAGCCAGAACCCAGAACATTGCAACAGCAAATAGAAGCAACTAAAACATATTTTATAAGGTATACAATACTTCCGTGTGTCTAACCTGCGTGCATACATGCTTTCCTCAAGGCGAACCAGCGTACAGATCTGCAAATCAAATTTATGATGTATACGCTGCTTTGATATGCAAAACAAGCATGTATATGCTCCTTTTCTAAAGTGAACTTGCGTACAAATCTATAAATGATGATTTAAACTTTACAACTATTCCATACTTCAGTCATACCCAGATCATGATCAAACCACATAAAGATAATTCACTTTAACCCTTGAGATCCTGATACATCATTAGATCTTATCCTTCATCAAACGCTAAGGTTCATCCTTGGTTTAGATCAAGCACAGCACCATAAGCCAATAACTTGCATATTAGATCTCTCACTTCATCAGATATTCGATACTTGCACACTTTGGCCTAATGACCTTCTCCTCCTTTTATAGTTTGTAGAACTTTCTCAATACCATGGATGAAAACCACTTAGGACCAATACCTTAGATCAAATACCTTGGGTCAATACCTTTGGACCCAATACCTTGGACCAATACCATGGATCAAAAAAATACCATGGACCAAATACTTCGGACCACAAATTTATTTTTCCAAGGTATACGCACTTTTCCTTCTATGAAAATGCATGTGTACGTATATATGAATTGTATACAGTGAACCTACGTGTATACGTACCTTGGTCAGTGATTTACCTGCATATACCTCTCTTTCTTCATTCTGTGAAGACTGATCTGGAATTCTTTGTTGTTTACCTACTATATTGTGATATTTCATCTGAGTGAGTTGCTATTTCATCTGAGTGAGTTGCTTTCTAAACTGATTCCTTGGAGCTTCCCTGCATTTCATCACATCTGTAGACACTCCTGTCATGCATTCTGTCACATCTGATATCTCTTCTGTAGACTCATCTAGTTACCATATACAAGTCAGTTGTTTTGCTAAAGTGGGTTTCCATCAAGTACAACACATACATCATAATGCCAATAGTTGTCAAAGGCATAATTTATTTTAGTTACCAAATATTGAAGCTTGCTTCTTTTGTCAATTCTAATGTTGAATATTTGTCCAGTGGTATACTAGTCTTTGAATGTGTCCCTTTGAGCTTGTTGCAATGAGATTTGTTTTATTTAGTTTTTCTTCCTATTAGCATTTGACCACACAGTCCTTGAAAATGAGGCCATTTGTTAAAGAAGTATCCTTTTGTAGAAGTATAATCTTCCAAGTATGTGGATACCTTATCTGAACATTTTTATTTTATGATATAAATGAATTATCTTTCACTATTTCAATGTTTCTTTGCTTAAAAGATATGTACAAGATGTTAATCATGTAATTTATTGGTCTCTATTAAAGGTAGAACTAGAGGGAGAGTTCCAACCAAAACCTCTATGCTTCATGTATTGGAGGCATCTCACACCCTGTATTTAGGCAATAGAGAAAATCAAAGTGCAAAGGAGGAACTTTGGGCCTAAAGAAACCATGTGGTAAATGGTTAATCAAATGCGGGTAGCATATCATTTTTTCTTTGTTGGTTGAGGAAAATGTAAATAAATATTGTTAATGTTGTATATAGTTGTGCATATAAAGCTCCAAATCAATTGTTCTTGGTTTTAAAGCATGTTCTTTGTTTTGTGTTCATTTATAGAACACCAACGACAGTGTTCCTACAAGAGGGATGATTTTCTGACATACCCATGTGAATTACCCCTCATTGTAAATATCTCATATACTTTGATTATAATTAAAAAGGCCTAAGAACGAGGACATAGATTCCAAAGTTTGAGGAAGGAGGTTGCTTGGCATTTGAAAGAAGCTTGACTTTTCTTATGAAATCCGTGAATGGCTAATAGATATGCTTTAAATTGTATAGGTTATAATAGTTAATGGAGTTTGGAAACAGGACAAAGGAACCATTCCTGCCTTGCATAAATTCACAAGGAAGAGAGGAAAACAATTAAAGGATGACGGTTGCACTGGAAATGGGGATAGTTGAAGTCAACCAAGAGGAAAGTGGAAGGGAGAGATGGCACAACAACATGCCCACCACCACTCAGAAATGAAAGAACCATTGTGTTCAAGTTGGAGGAAAAACGACAAGAGTGTCTACCCATGCAACCGAAATGGTTGTAGAGATGTAGTGGGAGGACTTTCAAAGAAGGGAATTTGGTTGGAGGGGCCATTATGTGATCATGATCCACACATTCAGGGGAGAAGGAGAATTCTAGGGGAGAGACTATTCTACACACATAGGGGAACAAAGAACATATGGGAGTATTGTTGGGCAAGAACAAAGTGAAAACAGGAAAGAATATGTATCAAAAAACAATTACAGAGAACATAATTATGCTTACATAGGAAGAATAAATCCATAGCATAAGAGGAAAATACTAGAAGCTCTATGTTGTTATAGGAATGAAATAAGAAGAGAAATAACTCAGTTGAGAATTGAGAGGCTGGAGGAACATCTTTCAAGTGAGGATAGTAATCTCTAGATTCCCTACAAGGTTGGAGGGTGCAGGTGGTTTTCTTTGGATTCCCTTGATAGCTTGGGTGGAGGCTCGTTCCTTGGATTCCTATTAAGGAGAGTTATTTAGCCTCCTTTGCTTGTTTCTTGGTTTCTACAATGAGTTTTGGATTCATGGAATTGGGTGGAACCATTGTGTAAAAAGAAATATGTTGAGGGTGGAGATGTCAAGCCTTTGGATTCCCTTGTTTGATTTAGGGTGGATGTGAGAGCCTCTTAATTCCATTTTTTTATAAATGGGTGGAGGTGGGAGACCTATGGACTCCCATTTTTGGTTGGTGGGTAGAGGTTGGGCCTCTAGATTCCTTGTTTCAGCCTATGAATGGTACAGTTATAGTTCTCATTGAAGTAGTTGAAGGGTGGAGTTGGTGGAACTCTAGATTACCTATGTTAAATTGACTGCATTAAGTAGCTAGTGGGTGGAGATGGTTAGTCCTCTAGAGTCCCTATTTTTGCTAGCAACATTGGTTTTGTCCTTTAAGTACTCCTCCTCAATCTTTGGAATATGACTTAGAGGTGACAACTACAAGAAAGGCTTGGTTGTAATTTGTCTAAGTTTGGTTGGAGATTTGAACTCTCAATCTCAGTTGTCAAGCATATTTTATAAGATAAGTATTTACTCAAGCTCTCGCACCTTGAATGTTAAGCTTGTGTTTAATGTGTTGGCTTAATTCCTGTGTTGGTACTAATTCAATGTGTTGGTATTATGCTTGTGATATATTGTGGAATGTGATTTCCTGCATGCACAAGGAATGTTGATTTCTTATATGATACCTGGGTAAATGAATGAATTCTTGTATGTGTTCATGATCTTGTTTTATGTTCATTACCAGTCCAAGACACCTATAGATCTATGGGCTATTATGAGCTTGAAGTTTGTCCAATGGGCTTAAGTATGAACATAGTATGAATGGGATGGACGTATATTTGTCATGTATATTATGTAATTAAAAGATTCCTTCGCTGGAAGTCGTCAATGCATAAAATGGTAAATATTTATTGGACGGAAAAATCTTTGTATAAACACAAGAAGTCGACTATACAAAATGGCAAGGAAATCAAAGATCCCATTTCTTTGGAATTTTGCTTAGAAATTTAAATACTCACAGGTCGGGCAGCTCTATAAATACGCACAGGCAATCATCATTCCAACGTCTGGGACGATGATGTCATACATTCCCTGTCAACGTCATACGCGGTAACTACAATCTATCATTCATCGATCTCTGCAAGATAACATTATTGTCCTGCATTGAAATAATTAAAATATTATAATTAAATGTATAAGTTTATATTATGTGGTTAGGAAATATAATAATTAAAATAATATAATTAAATGTAAGTTATATTATATGTGGTTAGGAAATATTGCATTTCATATTTTCTTCATTTGATAAATTTCACTTTTTAAATTTATTTTCATGTTTTATTTTTGTTTTTTTGTTTTCTTTTTTTCTTTAATTCTTATATTTGTTAAGCTAATATATTATAAAGTGAATCAAAGTCATTATATAATGAGACCAGGTTAAAAACTAGTCAAAATAAAAATGAATATACATGATGGTTGAATTGAGGCTTCTGTGATCCATATCAAGTTTAAGAGAAATTCTTCGGTGTAAATTATAAGATAAATCATTTGTTGACGTGTTTCGAACCAAGTTCATTGTGAGGACAAGTTGAAGAAACATATCCAGCTTAACATGTTAAATAGTCATAGCGGAGACTCCAACAGCTATCTTGACTAACGGCTAATTTTGACTTTAGGACCAGAGTGAAATTAGTTAAATTATGTGAATATGTAAAAAAATAAAATAATTCAAAAAGTGTTAAAGATTAGTTAGAAAGTTATTGTTTGGGAAATAAAAATTATAACTTGTTA
>APFE031387403.1:157472-178023 GCA_000404065.3 Pinus taeda | reverse complement strand
AAGCATTCAAGATGCAAATGCACATGCATGTATTGGTTTTCAGCTCTCTTAATGTGTAAATGACACTAAGAAAACTATGTGCAAAACTGAATTACTTTTAAAGTGACTGTACTTAACAAAATTATTTTTCAAAACGAAGTGAAAACAAGAGAGACACTTTGCGATTTTGAAATGGAAATTGCTTTTTGACACTTTAAAACTTAGTAAATCAAATCTTATGCAACAGTAACTGTATAATCAACTATCTAAAACAATGGGATTTCTTTCTAAAACTAAAAATGACAGCTACGACACTTTCAGATCTAGAGACGACAGTTCGACTATGTTACTTTTTGCAAAAGAGAACTAAAACGACGCACAATACATAAAAAACATGTATAGTTCTTTGCATTAAGGAGGCAGAATAATGCAAGAGAAGGGGGTATTCACAGAAGCACACTGATTACAGACAAAAAAAACTCTTGAATAAGACTAAAAACACTGAGAAAAATCCACAGTTGGAGGGAAAAATCAATCCTCCCTGACCATCGCACCTGTTACACAGTGAACTCAGTATGCTGCGCAGTTACTCCATTCGGGAAGTGCGATCCATACAGGTTGCCTTGAAGGCAGGGTGCGATGGTTACAGTACGAAACTTTGAATGAGACTTCACTCACAGTTTGCAGTTTAGTTCAGGTGTTTAAGCTAAATAAGTACAGATCAATGTATGTAAAAACACAGGGGTGATTTAAGAGGTTACTAAAGCCACCACTCAGGGAAATTAGATTGCTTGCAGATCTATTGTTTAATTTATAAACGAAAACCGGGAGATTGACTGAAGCAGCATTGATTTGCTTTGCATTTGTACGACAAATGCAGTTCAAACGCTAGATAGCTTGACTTCAGGCTTTGTCTGTATGTTTATAAAAGAAAAAAGGATAGATAGGCTAACAAGTAATCTAGTTGGTACCCAGTGGAGTTGCCATTTTGTTATATGGGAATAGTGTCCACACGGATGATGCTATTCCCACTAAGATGGGTGGTTATCTTAGAAACAAAAAATCAAAGTCTACTATTGATTCCTTTTATGAAAATAGATGAGAGGAGAACCAAGAGGGCCAACCTGAGTCTTGCGCTCGATTTCGTCTCCTTCTTGATAGAGTTTCGTTGCTTTCTCTTTGTCTGCTCAGCTTCGAAAGGACCTGTATAATCATAGCAACATATTACTATGCAAGAAACAAGGATCTAAGTTCATAAATAATGCAGGATCAGATGTGCATTAACCATATACAAGCATATATAAACAGGTACACAAGAATATGGAAGGAAACAAGACTAGCTTTATTCAGATGAAAAGTAGCAGGAAGATTACAACCATGTGCTCTGACCTAGCATCATCCTCCAGCTAAGAAGCCCTTATTCACCTCAAGTAAAGCTAAATCACCCAACACTGTCAATGTACACCAGAATACCAACATCACTTCTCTATAAGTTACAAAATTCCAGCCTCTGGATCTCTATGATGAGGGATCCATATATAGATGATTACAGAGAGGTGAGTCATCTTTTGGGATCTTGATTAGTGTCTTCTCTCTGATAGTTCCTGCTTCCACTTGGAGAATGATGATCTCTTACTCATCCCTGGTCGAAAATTGAGTGGCAAGTGTCAGAGGGGAAGCTTTTGGAAGGATTCCATGATCTTCCACCTCACATTTTTGTCCCTGCCATTTGTCCATTCCCGACCATCGCACCCTGTACATTGGGAAGGTGATATGCATCGCACCCTATGCATTGATCTTTCAGTATGGTCCAGTTTTAACCATTTATGAGAATTTTTCAATGGAGAACTTCTGGGAGATGATGTAATCAGTTGAACTTGTTCCTTTAGGCAGTGAAGCAACACTTTTAGGGACTTAGGAGCCCTGAGTTTATGGACATTTGTGATTGGGGTTGAAGTGCCCCAAAATGTCTATAACACACCTCTCATTCAACCTAGATTAATCCAAGGGGGTGGGAGGGAGTGTTACAATGTGGTGTTAAAGCACCGAGGTTCAGCACTTGGACTGAATCGGCCTTGGATATGAAAAGAGAGGAACTCTATTTTTTATTATAGAAGGATGTTAAAACTCAATGACTAATTTCTATTTGTTTATGTACATGAATGTATGTTTACTTTTAAAACATTACTAATATGTTTGTTGATATGGTATTTTACTCATGTGATGACTAGCATACTAATATAAAATCGAATGTTTCAGGTAGCTTCAACACACTAATTGCAAAAATACCAAGTTTGCAGATGATGGGTAAATATGCTTGATTATATTCTTGGTTAGGCTAATAGTTGTCCTTTTGTAACAACACAGAAGAAGAAACTAAAGGAGAAACAAAAGAGTAAAGGAATGAACTTTGTAATGGTGCAATATGGCACTGATAAATTCCATCATTATCAAGAGTAAGAGTCAATTAGAAAAGTAGAGAGGAAGGCTCTCTTGACTGGGTGGACACCCTTAGAAGTTTAAGAGTAGAGATGAGAAGTTATAAGGCTGACAATGAGAAGATTTTCATGGTTCAAGAAAAGCAAGCATAGGTAAAAGCAATTATTCTTTAGAACCTATGAGATTTGCAAAGACATAAGCAGCATACATTAGGTGCTAGAAACATAGGAAGGGTTTAAGGTGGGAAATTTTCATTAGGACTTCGGAAGCACGAACTAAGGATTGATAGTGCCAAGGTGGTGCTGAGGGCATAGGCAGGCAAGTGAAGACACAATGAGAGAAGAAACTCCGCTAAGTACTCCATTGAGGAAAGTAGATAGTCAAGGGAAACTATCAAGTGTTTCCACCAAGAGGCCTCGTCAGTAAAGCATGAAAGAGAAATATTTGATGCTAGAGGAATTTAAGAAGTAAAAACCTCCTACATTTGATGATGAGTTCAAGAAAATAGAAGAAACATAAGCATGGTTGTTGGGAATGAAGAAGTACCTTAGGGTGCATGATTACTCTGAAAATATGAAGGCAATAGTAGCCATTTTCAACTTGAAAGGCAAGGCTAATATCTGGTGGGAAGACCTGAGGAATGTTAAGAACCTCAAAGAGGAGGAGGTATCCTAAAGGATATTTGAGAGATATTCTGGAAAAAATGCCCATCTGAAAGGTACTATTACAACAAGACCAATGAATTTTATGAGGAAAAACAAGGGCAGTTGATAGCTAATGAATATACCAATAGATTCTTGGAGTTGTTCAGGTATGTGCCATACCTCAAAGATGAGAAGGTAAATATCCAGAGCAATGGGTTTCCATAGGTATTCAGGGACAGAATAGAGTTTGATGAGCCAAAAACATTAGAGGACACCATCCAAAAGCTGAAGTATTGCTATGAATAGTTTAACCATAGGACTAAGCCTTGAACTGATTGGAAAGCAAAAGGCAAGCCCAATTTAGAGGAAAAGAGCAGAAAACTGCAGGACATTAGTCAGGTAGGAATGTGAGGTTCACCACTTCTGCAAGGGGTGAGATTCATTAGAAATTCACTATTTTTAATCAATACTAGCTCTCTAAGCCTGCAAGAGAGAAAACATAAGGGTCCAAGTGAGGACCCATACAAGGTTGGAAATGTGGGGAAAACCACTTACCAGGGGAATGCCCTCATCATTAATAGAGTGGTCCAAGGCTATAAAATGTACAAGAAGTGAATATAGTGAAGGACGTGGTTCAGAGCATGCCACGAATTTATGTCGCATTGGACTACAAGCAGGCCAGTCACCAAGCACCAGTGATCAAGATGGAAGGTATGGTCAATAACTAACATCTTTCTATTTTGATTGATATAGGTTCTAATTTTATTTATGCTAGCCCAAAAGTCACAGAGAAGTGTGCATTGCAGAAGATATCCCATGGAAGTTCATGGTTAGTTCAGTTGGCCACTAGAACTAAGAGATGAGTTGAAGATGTGGTGAGGTCATTCCCAGTAGTGATAAATGGCATGCCCACATCTGCAGACTTGAACATGCTACCGTTGGGTTCATATGACATGCTAATTGGCATGGATTGGCTCGTAGGCCACAACACCAAAATTGACTGCTACAGCAAGTCAATATAATTCCTCTGTGAAGAAGGGGAAAGAGTCGTGCTGCAAGGGAAGAAAAACCTGTGACAATTTGGAAAATATTACTGTTACAACTAAAAAGGTGTAGCTAGAAGGGGTGTGAATTGTACGTTATTCAAGTAACCAATGAATCAAAGGTTGATAAAGACATAATGGAAGAGTACCCCATCTTGAAAAATTTCAACGATGTGTTTCCTAATGAAATATTAGGACTACCACAAAGAAGAGAAGTTGATTTCTCAATTGAATTATTGCTAGGATTAGCACCATTGTTAAAAGCTTTGTATCACATGAGCACACTTTAGTTGATGGAATTAAAATTGTAGCTAAAATATATGTTGGATAGAGGATCTATTAGACCTAACATATCACCATGGGGAGCTCTGGTGTTATTTGTGAAGAAACAGGATGGCACATTAAGACTATGCACTAACTATAAGCAATTGAATAAAACCACGGTCAAGAACAGGAACCCCTTACCTAGAAATTGACAATTTGTTTGACCCACTGAGAAGAGGCGTGGTATTCTCAAAGATATGCTTAAGGGATAGGTACCATCAAGTAAAAATTAAGGATGAGACATCTAAAATATATCTTTTAGAGTGAGGTACAAACATTATGAAATTGTGGTGGTATTGTTTGGACTCACCAATGCTCCAACAACATTTATGTGTTTAATGAATAACATTATTGGTCCATATTTGGAAAAGTTTGTATTAGTCTTTGTAACTGAAATTTTGGTCTACTCTAAAACTGAGGAACATGAAGAACATTTGGAAGTAGTGTTGCAACTATTGCGAGAGCACAAGCTTTATGCCAAACTCAACGAGTGCGACTTCTTCCATTCACAAGTTCAATATTTGGGACACATTGTCTCCTAAGGAGTAGCAGTGGATCTAGATAATATCAAGGGAATCATGAAGTGGCCTACTCCTCAAATTTTGGCAGATATTAGATCCATCATGAGATTGGTTGATTATTACCAGAGGTTCATTCAGAATTTCACCAAGATTGGACATCCAATCACAACATTAGAGAGAGAATAAACTAAATTTCAATGTATAGTAGAATTTATAACCATCTTTGCATAGTTAAAACAAATTCTCACACATGCACCAATATTAAGAATAACAGACCCAGAAAAATATTTTGTGGTGTGCACATATGCTTGTAAGGAAAAGCTTGGTGGGGTCCTAATGCAAAAAGGACAGGTGGTCTATTATGAATCAAGGAAGTTAAATGAGCATGAATGAAATTATGTCATTCATGACTTGGAATTAGTAGTAATAGTGCATGCATTGGAAATGTGGAGGCATTAGCTCCTTGGAAGGAAATTTGTTTTGATGTCAGATCATGGAGGGTTGTGGTACTTATTTGGCCAACCCAACCTGAATGCAAGACATGGAAGGTGGCTAGTCATCATTAATGAATTTGATTTTGAAATAAACTATATCAAAGGTAAGGAAAACAAAGTAGTAGATGCACTTAGCATAAGGCTACAAGTGGCTCATGTGGCAAACATCAGTATTGTGAAGTTTACATCAAAGTAAAGATTAAAGAGGCAAAGTAACAGGATTAGCATTACCAACAAGTGAAGGAACGGTTGCATTAGGAACCAAAAGTAGCATTGAGTAAGAATTACTCACTCACTGAGGATTGGCTGTTAAAATTCAAATGTAGATGGTATATGCCTTGTATGAGTGACTCAAAGAAGCTCATCTCTGATGAATTTCACAAAATATATTATTCAGGTAATATTGGTAATTAGAAAATAATAGCAACTATGAAAAAATATGTACTATTGTCCAAACATGAAAAAGGATGTTTCTGATATATTTATAGGTGCTTGGAGTTCCAACAAGTGAAAGTGCAAAGTTAACATCCAGCGGGATTGTTACAGCCAATCCCCATCCTTGAGTGGAAGTGGGAGGTCATCTCCATGGAATTCATCATAAGATTACCAAGGACATCAATATAACATGATGCCATAATGGTGGTGGTGGATAAGCTAAGTAAGGCAACGCATTTAATAACTATCAAGCCTACATTTATTGCTCATATTTTCATGAAAGAAATATTTATATTACATGGTGTACCCAAGAAGATTATCTCAGATAGGGATGTTAAATTCACCTCTAAGTTTTGGAAAGAACTATTTGTTGGTTTTGGGATAGAATTATCATTAAGTACAGCATGTCATCCTCAAACGGATGGATAGACTGTGATCTGAAAGTGGAGGACGCTAATTCTGCCTCTCTTTCCAAAAATGAAACAAAAACTAGGACCATGTTAACGCTTTGCAAGCATGAAAATGGGTCTTCAAAAGAAACATGTTTGTTTAGTGTCCCTTCAAGCATGAATTAGTTCTCATGTGCATTTTAATCATAAACATAACACATATAACTCATGTAGGCATAGGGATGCAAGGTTTGATGACAAATTTCACCCCTCCTGGGCTACATCTCTGGGTCTGTCAACATGAGTAGACCACTCATATTTCAGTGAAAAAATGAAGTACATAAAGTATGTTGATGACCATGTGATTATTTCCCCTTCAAGGAAACTTTCTTCTGTAGATAACTCTCACATAAAAACAACATGGCAACCTGCAATCACCATGTAAACTACAGCAATACAAGGAGTCTCCTACAAAGACCCTAGACCTCATTCTAAAATGAGCATACATGCAAAAAGAAGGACATAATCCAAGCTTCCCTCAACTTGACATAGAGAGAAAAATGCCTAAGAGATGAACCCTGCAAGTATCAGCTACTGCAAATGAATTATGAAGGTGAGGAAACCCCCACAATGTCTTTTTCATGCTCAACACCCTCGGAAAATGCTACCAAACCTTGCTTGATCCATACACCCCTTACCATCCAAACTACAAACATTCCATCTAGATATGCTCAAAACAGAAAACAAATGTCATCAATGGATTCAAAACATCCAAAAACCCCTAAGAAGCCTCTTTCTGAGCTCAATTTGGTGAAAAAATCAAAAATTTATGAGCTACAAGCTCATCCATCAACTTGAATGTTAACCATCTTACAATTTCGCCCTTTTAGCTAACTGTCCTACAATTCCACCCTAAAAAATGCTAACTAGGTGACAATTTCGCCCTTTGTGGGTGCAATTTGTTAGACCGTTAATTCGTCCTCTAATGCCATAGTGTCAAAAAATTTTGCCATATGGGTGCAATGGGACCAACGGTCAAGCTAACCACTTGCCCTAGCTATCAGGCCCCTTTTCCTTCTAGCTTCGAGTCACATTGAGTGCCATATGACTTGGCGTTGGGCCTTATTCTTCACTCCTCCACTGGTTATCACCCCCACCAAAATCTGCACACCTGGTTATATGTGGAGGGTCATATGACCTGGGGGCTGGCCCTTAGGTCTGGCCCCTATCAAACTCTCGCTCAGCTCTAGTTGTGGTTATATGGCACGATCCTTGTGGTTGTGGGCATGGGGTATGGGCTGGGGCAAAGCCCTAGCCCCTGGCGCCTCTTGCCTGCGGTCCTATGGGCACGGGTTGTGGGCCAAGGTTAAGCCCTAGCCCCTAGCGCCTCTTGCCTGTGCTCCTGTGGGCGTGGGGTGGACATGGGTTAGGGCTTAGCCCTAGCCCCCTCCCCCATGTGCGCCAGATATAAACATTTTAAATGGCTTTTACACCATATGTTACAAGGACTAATGTGTAGTGTAGTGGTAAGGCCTATCAATGCTCGGTGAGAGGTCTCAAGTTCGACTCCCATGGGGAGGCCATGTGGTTGCCTCCCATTGGCCCACGTGGCTCCCTACTATTGGTCCACCCAATACACAACATCCACCAATGGAAAACTTACACAACTTCAACCAATGGAGAAAGGCCAAGTGGCCCTACCATTGGCCCTCAAAAATGTAAAAAACATAGTCAAAAGCTAGATTTTGCCATTTATTTGCATGTTTGGGAAAATGGTCAATGAGCTATAACTTAAGCTCCCTGTGTCAGATTGAGGTGAAACGAACATCGTTGGATTCAGAACAACGGAAACTTCGATTTGGCTTTGGTTGCAACAAGTTCTAGGCACTTTCATATTGGAGCATAAATTTGATCACCTGTTAAGACTGATAGAGTAAGCAGGGTGTTGGAAGACATACTAAGAATGTATGTCATGCATCAGCCTGAAAGGTAGGGAGAGTTTTTAGCTTTGGTAGAATTTGTGTACAATAATGGGTATTATGAATCATTGAAGATGAGTCCATTTGAGGCTCTATATGGAAGAAAATGTAATACACTTATCAATTAGAATGATCCAATGAACAGGGTACTTCTTGGACCTGATATGTCGAAGGAAATGGAACAAGAAGTAATTGATATTAGGTAGAAATTTAAAATGTCTTAGGACAGGCAAAAGAGCTATGCAAATCAGTAGAAAATACACAAGCAATTTCAATTGGGGGAACATGTTTACCTTCACATCAGTCCTAGGAAAAGTTCATTGAAGTCTTCTGCCAAGTTGGCACCAAGGTTTTGTGGACCATTTCAAATCTTAGAAAGAGTGGGGCCACTGACATACATATTAGCTTTGCCACCCATAGTAAAATCACATGATGTTTCCATATTTTGTACATGATGTTAATGTGTTGTTGATTGGTATGTGATACAAGTGGAATATAGGGGAGAATTCCAACCATAACCATATTGCATTCTAGATCAGAGGCAGATCGTGCTTTGGAAACGAGTAATCGAGCAATGCATGGTGTAGTGGAAGAATTTGGACCAAATGAAGCCACTTGGGAAATGGCTGATTAGATTAGCGTATTTTACCCATTTTTGCTTACTATGTAAGTAAATGTAAAAAGAGTTATGAATGTAAACCTTGCTATTAAACTTTGTGTTCATAAATATAACATTGTTAAATGTGTGTTCATGAATAGAACATCAAGGATAGTGTTCCTTAAAGGGGGCATAGTCTGTGACAATCCTTTTTTCTATCCATATTGTAAACATTGCTATGAATTATAATTCATGTAAATAATGTGGAAATGTAAACATTGACTAGCTGAGAGAAGTGGACATAGATTCACAGATCTGAGGAGGAGGAGTTGCTTGTAAACCCAAGCCATTGTATTTATTTCATGACATATCTCCCTGATAAATTTATGGTGTTATTGGTGCAAGCATGGAAGGAGTATGGGCTACGTAGTTAAGGGGATGAGATTCTATAGCCCTTATAAATGGACAGGCATGTTGAGAAGTCAAAACACAAAAGGAAAAAAAGAACATAATAGGACGAGCAAGGGAAGGCATTCAGAGGATGTGCAAACAAACTAGATAGTGGAAGAGCAAGGAATAGCTTGTGGAAGAAGGAAAAACAAATGCTAAATAAAAAGAAGGCAGAGTGCAAGAATTTTTTCATATGTGGATCTACAAGAGAAAGAGAAAACCTCTCCTAGATTGTTCTCTGTGATCGAGACAAAAAAAAAAAACCCTCCATTTTTCTAAGACCAGTGGTGTGTGCCTATGGTTGGTTGGCCAGTTTTTATCCAAATGAATCTCATTCGGAGAACAGAACAAGACCTCCCTAGCCTTGGAAACCAATCCTAGTAACAATCAAGTCAAAATACATTAATTCTTCTCTGGAAAATACTTGAATCATTTAGGGGTAAACTTACCCGATGACCAAAATAAGTCTTAAATCCTTTGTTTTCTTGAGATCCTCCTCCACTTTCAATCCCTAAAATGGAATCCGGAATGTCAGAAACAATACAAGATCAAAGCATACAATATATATAAATTAATTCAAGCTATTTCTAACCAAAATATCAAGGAGTTTATATATATATATATATATATATATATATATATATATATATATATATATATATATATATATATATATATATATATATATATATATAACACGTTGTTTGAGAAAAATTGTGCACTTTGTATTAACAATGGGAAGATAAGATTACAGCCCTTTTGGCCTTAATGTTGTAAGCTCTCTTCCAACATTGTATGAGAAAAATATTGCACTTTGTACTAACAATAGGAAGACAAGATTACAACCCTTTTAGCCTTAATGTTGTAAGCTCTCTTCCAATAAATCTCCATCTTCTAAGGGATGATATCCACAATTAGAGGGGGTTGATTCCATGTTAAGTGGGATGAGATCCATCAATCCTGGGATGAGGTCCAAAGAGGTAGGAGCTCAAGGCCTAGTTGTTTGAGATAAGATTCCTCAACAAGGTTCTAGATTTTTCTTTTTCATTTTTACCCATTTTGAAAGGGTACCATACTTTGTAATGGAGAACAATGCTTCACTTTGCATAGGTTTCAATGTCTTATCCTATAGTGTCACGGTTTGTGTCTAGGAGAGGTGTGACACTTCTTAAAATTAGGGTTTTTAAGTAATGTAATCCAAAATTCTTAGAATCTTCTGAATGGTTTTTCTTCTAACTTTGTAGGGGATTACTGACAAGGGTTCTTCAAATAGCGAGAGATCCATATTTGGGGTTATTGGCCTAATGGTGACAAAATGACGTGTAACACTAGCGAAAGTTTAGAGGAGAAGATGAATCACTTAGTGCTTGCCTTGGAGTTGATAAACCACTGAGATTCATGTTGGAGGGCTGATAAACCACTCGACAGGCTAAGACACCCAAGTGCTTGCTAAAAGGACACATAAACCACTAAGTGTTATCCTTGGGGTTGATAAGAAACTTATGTGCTTGCTTAGTAAGATGATAAACCAAATGGATAGTGGGATCTTGACTCTTGCAGTTTTTGCTTAGAGAAGCCAGTTAATAAACGTCCCTATCATGTATTCAATCTCCAGGAATAGGACAGTACTCACTGGGCCTCAGATGAATTCCTGTGATTGATTTCTACTAGGACAAAGAGTAATTATGATGCTTATTGTTGTAGGTAGTTGATAAACCACCTAGAAAGTGGACTCTTGTTCTTACCATCTATTTGATTGTTTATTGGTGAGAATACCCTTGAGAAATAAATTCCTTAAACTTTGAATATGAATCAGAGGTGGTCAGTTGCAGGAAAGATTGCAGTGTAGTTGACCTACAGTTAGGTGGAGAGTTGAAGTCCCTCCCTCAGTTGTCTATCATCTAAGTTTTAACATACACGTATTTTACTTGTAAGCATACATGTTGCACCATGAATGATAAATGTTGTGATTCAAATAATGGAAGGCCAAGATTTGAGAAACTAAAGCGCTAAGAAAGAAGGAAAAAACACATAGAGCATCAAGAAAGAAGAAGAAAACACATAAAGTGTTGAGAAAGAAGAAGAAAACACAAAAAGAAATTCTTATTAAAATAAAATGAGAAATATCTACAACTACATTGAGGTGGACAAATTTGTCCTTTTACAAAGTGAGGCCTATTATTTATATCCTTCTTGAGTTACAACACCATGGGTAAACACCATGGATGAATACCATGGGTGGATGCCACTTTGCATTTGGAACAATCCTCCCCCCCTTAGGAAGCAATGGTCCTCATTCTGTGAAGTTCCCTCCCGAGAAGCTTTTGTTAAATATCAAGAGAAGGATTTTGTGTGGTTGACCCATAACCATGGGTTTATTGATTACCCAAAACCAAGTGGTTTTTGGATGACCCAACAACCATGATGAATGAATATCTGAGGATAAAGATACCATATAATTTGTGTGGGCCAATTGTGATACTAACAGTTTGCAGCCTTGCAAATGGACTTTGATGGCAAGGGTTTTGTGTGGTTGACCCATAACCGTGGGTTTGTGGATGACCCATAACCATGATTAATGATAGTATGAGGATAGAGATACCCTCTTATGGATATGAGGAATTTCCATACAAGGTGTTGTATGTGTCATCATGGAGTGATAGGTTTTGTTCCCTTCCTATCAATTCACCATGTCTAGTTTCAGGATAACCATGCATAAATTGGCAAGGAACCAAAGAGTGTTGCCACTACAAAATTGTCATCTCTAGTAGTAAAATGTTGGAGGGGTTTGAATCATTGGTTTGAGATTGTTTCCATATACAAGAGTTCCTTGCAAACTATTTTATACTTTTGGTACATTCTATGGAGATTGAACACCCCAAGGAGCAGGTGGAAGACTTCCAAGACTTTTATGTGCAAGCACATTCAAATTGACTAATTTTGCATCATGTATGAGGATTAACTACTATTTATCATGGGACTATTGTCAAATGAAAAGTGGTAGCTTATTAATTCTTATTTTCCTTAACCTTAATATTTTCTTGTGAACTCAGTTAATCTTATTTCTTTTGTTTAGTTATATCTTTTCATCAAACAAATATCACGAATGAAACAATAACAATAGAGGACACAAAAATTAGGTTCCAAGCTAGGGAAAAACCCCTCCAAGGGGAATACCCAAAAATGTTTTCCTCTTATATAATATGCTTCAATTTAGACACAAAGACCCAAACCCTAGACCAAGTCCTTTTCCAAGTACCAAGTTATCCCTCCAACAACTCCTTCCATGATTTTGCACCAACCACCTTCAAACTGCAACTTTGACCTACCAACTTCAATAATGCAACTTGTACTTGTACTTTGACCCTACAATTTTAGTCTTGTAGCTTCCACAAAAACATTAATACACCTTCCTTCTCAGACCTTCCTAGAGTAAGACAACTCCTCCCAAGGTCAACGATGTCAAGGCAAGGTATCCTTCCTTCCAACTACAAAATATTGCACTTCGTCCTTCTACAACTTGGACATGCAACTTCCAAATCTTTTTGCAGCACCAGCAACCCTAGAACTTTGCATGTGCGAAAGAGATAGAGCCAAAAAATCAAATTTGATGTCCTTCTTTCTTCTCCTAAACCTTTTCTCTTCTTCTTCTTTCTTCCTAGCTATAGATTGAACTATTTCTTCATAGATCGTGCTTGTGATTGTACAAGTGTTAAATGAGGTCGAACTACTTTTTTATATAGCCTTCTCAAGGGGTCAAATTCCCTCCTTTAGGCCGACTTGTAACTGTTAGGGCCAACTTGTACTTTTGGACTTTCCAGGACATTCTAGACTCAAAAATAATTCTTTTTACAATTACATTTTGACTGGAAGGTTATTATAAACATGATGTTGATTCCTTTGACTCGTGACAATAAATCTTAAGACCTAACAAACCCTAGAAGCATGAATAACATGCTTTTACCTAGAATAGCATCAATAAAGAGCATGAAACCCATGCTTTAATAATAATAACTTTTTATTTTCTTCTCTTGTTTGTTACATAGGATACATATTGAAATGAGTAAAACAATATTTATGAATACCCAAACTAGTTACATTTTCAACACTCCATCTTAACTAGGGAGGTATTCATAATTGTAAAACATCATTCTTACATTAAAGAGTTCTCATAAGAAGAGTCAGATTGACAAGCCATATTGTAAGCATCATCATTATGACCAGCACTGTCTCGAAGGCCTAACTATACCAGCTCTTCTTTACTCAAGATCATTATGCTGAGAGGCTTTATGTGTCATACCGCACTACCTCTACAAGGCACATACCCAATCTGAATTTTCACAAGGTATGTCCTTTTAGGACTATTCTTATCTTGGATCCCCACACCTGAGTCCTCAAATAATAATGGTCCTCTTCGACCACTCTTCTCTTGGATTCATGTCCCATCCTCAATGAGTATCAGTACCTTTCCTTTCTTGGATGTTTTATCCTCAAGGAAACCACATATTTGTATCCAATCCTTTTCCATTATTTATTCATCCTCTAAAGAAGAGAATGCACATGTGATGTCCAACATCACTCCCTCCCAACCAAATAGGGTATCCCTATTCTCTTTGTAATCAGAGAATAGATCCTTGCTCCTATTCAATGAGACTTCCTTACTCCCTCTCAATCTAGAGGAGATTCCCGACTTCCTTTTTATTTGGGAAGTCAACACCATAAGCCTTATAGCTTGTCTTCATGAGAGTACCAAATACTTTATATTCATATCTACATCGCTCCCTCTTTCTTTTTGCATATTTTACATTGAGATTTCTTTCTTTCAAGGTATCATGGAGCCACCTTCTATCCTCAATCTTGTGACAGGATCCAGTTCATCTTTCTTGCTCATCACTTTCATCTTCGACATGAAGGCATTGCATTGAGCCTTGATCATGGCTTCCTCATGAAAGTGATCTCCTTTGACCTTCACGTTATCTTCTCGCACAACTACGTTTCAATCCCAAGATGGATATATCTTGACTTCATAGTTTCCAGGTACCAAATACTAAGCTTTCCTCAATATTCCTCATACATTTCCATCCATACAATTGAACTTGCCTCAATTGTCATCATGTATCCCTGCAACATTCTACCCAGTAGCAAAATAAAATGTTAACCAAATAACCAAACCATAAACAAATTAGACTTACCTTACCATGATGACCTTCTCGAACCATTAACATCCTCATCAACCAGCTCCACTTGAAGCTTCCTTCATGCATCAGAGTGCCCAAGGATCAAACTTGATTACCAAGTTATAAATTATACTTTTAAGATTATATTGGATGTTAATCAATGTTATATATTGTAGACCTATTAATTCTACGTTCATCCAAGAGTAAGTCAAACAATTATCATATTATTTACTCAAGCATATTTTATGACCAACTTTATTTTCACAGGATTTTATACTTATGAATCTTATCCAAAGTTTTATATCCATCATGTATTCTTATGTTTCCATTTGATCATCTAGCTATCTATCCTAAAGTGAACCTGAAACTTGACCCATTGAATTCTTTCATCCCTTTAACGATATTGATTCCACGTTACATTGAATGTCTACTAGCCTTGTCATGATGATTTTCCCAAGGACGTTCCAAAGTGATGCTCCTTCCTTAATCATGATGATTCAACTAGGCAGGATGACAACTTCTAACATAATGTTAGATAATATCGGGATGAACGTTATGCAAAAATGGTTTATCTATCCATCTATCTAGATTATCTCTACAAAGCAACTTAATCGTGTAAATTCTATCCAAAGGAAAGAACTATCCTCATAGAGAACCTGATAGCCAATGTGCCTTCTTCAATAGTAAAGATCATTTATTTCTTCCTTCTTCGGCTTCTTCTTTGGTTCTCCCATTTATTTAGTTATGTGAGCCTCGCTTCTTTCCTTTCTCTTGTTGTTTTTATGGCTTGGACAATCCCTCTTTAAGTGTCCAAACTCATTGCACTTAAAGCATTGAACCTTGGATATGTCTTTCTTCTTAGACTTTCCAAACTTTCCTTTCTTTAGCTTATTGACTCAAGATAGAAAGGCTCAAGACTGCTCATCTAATTCAATGTCATTTTTCACCTTGACCCTTGATTCTTCCAATATTCATGGAGCCCATAATTCATAAAATTGAGTTGAATATTTCTTGGAGTATATGTTTGTTGCAAAGCTACTCCATTCTAGTTCCAATGCATTCAGTACACAAATGGTTACTTTTGAATAAAAAAATATTTCCCCAAGTCCTTACAGATGGTCTCTTATAAGCCATTTTGTCACATCTGATTAATGAGCCTCCTAATGGAATCAATCAACATCCTATTCCCCCTTATCACCATCTTGCACAAATCCCTAAGCATGTTCCCTTCATCCCCCAGAATTTTATCCCTAAACTGCATCATCTGAGCTAGTTTTAGGACCAACACTTCATGTATCCCTATTGGGGTGCGATCACCTATACATTTCTCCACTATGGCCTACATTGGTCACTAGCAGGTTGCTCCCCTTTGCACCTGCATTGGTTCTCGAAATCTGGGAGAATGGTCAGTTTTCTGAAAGCTTCCCCTTCCAGGAGTTTCCAGAAGTTGTTTTAACTACTTGCCTTGGATAAAACATTCAGATCTTATCCTTCCCTCCTTTGGAGTTTTCACCACTTATCCTATGATCCTATACCTCCATCAAAGGTGGATCTCAAACCCTAGATTGGTAATTGGATAAGAACTCCCAACTTACCCTACTTCTCTATATATTCCCAACCTTCTATGTGGTTGGGGGTTGGCTTTTGGAGAGTGATTTTTCCCTTATGCTATTGTAACGATTTGTTATTATCTCATGAATTTAGGGTGATTGGAGGTGCATATTGTGACAAGGAAAGGACAAGTCAACAACGTGGAGGAGCTCTTCTATAAGATCAACTGCTACTTATGGTTGTAATCTCATTCCATTTATATTAATGCAAAGAATTCATTGTTTTCCTATATGTGATATTGTTATTTCATATATTTCAATACCATGTTGATCTATTGAATGAATTATTTAGATGATAGTTCATAGATCTCATAGTTTCTTGTCTTATGTTATCTAAATGTGCAGGTTCTAATTTTGGCATTCAGAGCTGGAATTGGAGCTTCCAAGTTAAAGAAGGAGAAAAGTGTGCAAAGGATTCTAGGTAGGTCTCACTATATCATCTATTTACTTTAAATAAAAGCTTTGGGTTCCTTGTCTCTCTGTTGTTCTAGGTTAGCCACCGACCTAGGGGAGATAGTGTTTGCAATTGTAAAGCTCGTATAACAAATTGGTGACCATAGTGGGGAACAGAGTATTTCCTTGGTGATTTCCTTGACCATTGTGTTTGATTGCCTCCTTAACAGACCTTTGTTGTGTCATCCAACCGATAACATACCTAGGAAGTGATTTCATTGAGCCTTTTTGCAATTTTGTGTTAGAATCCTCTTTCCCAGGCCTAATGCTCCCCCAATGCCTCTGACAGAGCGTTGCACCTCACCCAGGCCCACTCTGTACCAAAATTGCAATGCACTAGTGCCTCTTCTGCACCAGGGTTGGTCTCTGTTTTTGCACAAATTTTTCCTTGGTTCTTGAGCCTATCTTTGATCAGCCTGCTTCTAGTTGAACTTCCTTGAGCCTTGAGTGTCTTATGGTCTCTCTAAAGCCTCCATTTGGTTTGCATTTGTGTTGTTTTCCTTTGGTAAGAATTGGTTTTTATTTTTCTGTGTTCTTATCATTTGGTCGCTTGTAAAATGATTTCGTTTGATTGTTGATTGCTTAGATGAATTGTTGTTCTATTCCTCATTCTGAAAAGTGTTATTGAATCAGTAATTGAACATTTGCATCTTAGTTTTCTTCATTTCGAAAATTAAGCATGGTGAAAAGAAAAAATTTGCAATGGCATTTAAGGTTTTGCATTTGAATTAACATTGGAGCAGTTGCATCGAAAGGGAAATTTCATCTTGCATCTTGTTTGTTGCATATTATGTGTTGCATATTGATTGTTCTTTCCCTTCCTTAGCTAGATTTTCATTGAAAGAGAAGATTTCTATTTTTCATGCTATATTTTCATTTTAGGATATTCAAGTGACATTCATGATGAGCCCCAAAACTAAAACATAATCAAAGATAAATAGTAAAATTTATTGAATCAACCTAAGGATAATTTGTAACATTAGCACAAACATCTAGAGGTCTAGGCTAGAGACGTGTTCCAGCGTCATTAAACGTAGGAGTTTTCATTGTTTGCCAGTGTTGCATCCTAGGGGTGAAATCTCATTCCACGTATGTGAGTGTATAGGATCGTACTCCACATACCTTCAAGTATATTGGTGGCACTCCACGCACTAAAGTAATGGGAATGCTCTCATCGAACAATTACGTATTATACAACACTATTATGGACTACACTCCCACATATCGTTGTGTATATTTTGGGAGTCCTCGATAGGTTTCTATCCATCCATAAGTAACCGAGTTTGTCACCTTATATACCATGATATACCGAACACAACATTCGTGGATATTAGTTGTCGTACATTAAGTCCTTGGCTTGCCAAGTCGTATGTTACATTTCACGGTTGCTTGGTAATACTTTATGCCTAGATTACCATCTTTTTTATTTACTTATTTTTGTGTTAATTAAATTTCCCCCTCCCCGTCGTTCGCGTAGAATTCAAAATAAGCCTCCTCTTCCTCCAGAGGCTACTCCTAACCATCGTCCAAAGCATAAGAAAATGCAAGCTACCGAATCAAGAACATCAGGAACTGCTTCTAGCCCTCCTCTCAATTTTGATCAGCCAGAATCATCTGTCTCTTTGAGTTTCGAACCGGGGATTACATCTATTCCTGTTGGTGACACTGACACAATTGAAACAAAAGCCCCTGAAACTTTGTTACCTGAGGTCTTTGAATATGACCTCCCTGACTCAAAAACTTTGTTTCCTAAGGTTACTAAACCTGAGGAGCCTTAGCCATCTTCACCTGATTCCTTGGGACCTTCCTCTTTTCTTCCTTTGTCTCAGATAGAACCAATATCTCTTGGGCCTGATGGTGAACCTCTTCCATACGGACTTGTGAGTATTGAAGAGATCTCTCAAGAAGATCCTCATCCTTCTACTCTTGTTCATTGGGAAGGACTTTACTTTTATCAAATCAATCCTCTTTCATCTCTTCAACCTCTGACACAATCTCCTTTACCTGATTCTTTGGGCCTATCTATGGATCTCTCGTGGAAATATTCATCAAGATTGTTAACCATTACTAGAAATGATTCAAACTCCTAGCCCGTGTCCACTACTATGGTTGAGACGTCAAGTTTCGCTTCCTCGTCCATGTTTTCCACATCACCAAAAACTCATTTGTATGGTGGCCCATCTATCCCGCTTGATTATCAGTCATTATCTAGTACCTTTTCTAGTGTGGCTTCCAGCCCTTGGACCTATCCCATGTTATCCAATTCAGGAATCAAATCTAGTACTTCTATTATGAATGCCACACAGTATGCTCCTCTCCTTCCACCTACACCTACAATAGAGCAGCAAGTTAGCCCTTATGTCAATGGGAAAATCTACCCTTAATAGCCTAACCTTTTTTATGTTGGGTACCCTTCATCTGGATCGCAGTTGCCTCCATCATCCCCTCCTCCTATGACAAGGAGAAAACCTGTTGTTGGTATACCTTAATATGGTAACCCACCTAATTATAGTCCTCCTTATCCTGGAACGGTTGTTAGTGCTTGGAAACCTACTTTACCCTTTCAACCTGGTTCTTTTTAGGATCGATTGTTGAATCCTCAAACTGTATCGTCTTCATCACAAATTCCTACCTATCCATCAACACCTCAATAAGCTCAAATACATGTGAGCCAACCTTTACAGCCTAATCCAATGGTGTTTGGTTCTCCCGAGATCCCAGTTATTCAAGTTGTACAAGGTCCCTCACCTTCTCAATCTCTTTCACAAGGTACTCCTCAAGTTTCGGTAGGTCAAATTCTTAAAAATTTGGCACAGTCCCATTCAAACCCATACTAGGCGGAAATGAAAACCCCTATAGGGAAATAGTATGGATCACATCAAGTGCCTTTTCAAGTCCAACAAATCTAAACCCAACCATTCCAGCAACTTTATTACCATCCTAGGGCTGGGCAACAAACTCACTTGTATGCTAGTTATCAGAACCCTCCATATCCTGGTAACCAGGTTCCTTATTATAAGAACTTTCCTTACCCAGGAATGCAAGTGCATATTTCCCAGGCTATCCCTTCATATCCAATTCATCTGCCTCCAAAATTTAATCAACAGTTGTCTTTTGTGGCTACTCTTGAGTTACTAGATTTAACTCAGCTTACTAATGACCCCATTGCTCATTTGCCATGTGATGAGCCCCAATTTTGGTACAATTTGGGCTCATTTTGGCCTACTTTGCTTGCTCAAACCATTCCTCTTTATTTGCTTATGCATGCATTTCTTAGTTTATTCATGTTGTTTGTAGGAGGAAGGTAAGACACTTTATCCATGTGACTAATGCATTGTGCTTCCAGGTTTTGGCATTAAAAAGGGGAGCAAGAGACAACGAAAGAGGAGATAAGGAGACAATGAGGTGGCTCTGCTGATTTTGTGGAGTAATGTCCACGGTCTTGGGGCATTCCTCGTGATTCCCACCAAGAACTCCGAGCTCCAATCAATCTCCCCTCCGAGCCTCAGAAGCAGCTAGCTGTCCTACAGGAACAGCAGTCATAAACTGTTCTACCAAGAACAGCAGTTCTGACTGCCTCACAAATCCGCACTTAAACTTCAGTTGGACAGCCGAGCTCCTAGAATCAAGGCTACTTGGCGGACCATCATTTTTTGTATAAATATGGAGGCCTTAGCCTTAGATAGGTTGTTGAATCTCTCGGGTTATCATATAATTTTGGAAGCAGTCCAGTTTTGTTTTTTTTGCTGTAAGCCAATTTGGCATGACGTTGAATTATGAATAAAGAGGACAGTTTGTGATCTATTCCTGAGTTTTATTAGGAGACTATAGCTCTCAGGTTAGGGCCCAACCTGAGAGCCATAGATCCCCTCTGTTGTAGTGTTGTTTCTATTTCATTTCCAGCACTTTAAGTTTCATTTACACATGTAATTCGAATGGCAGTCTGGTAATTTGATTTTCTTATGAGTTAGATAGATTTTGCTTATGGTACAATTACTTCCACTTGCTTAGTGTAG
>APFE031387403.1:41055-146246 GCA_000404065.3 Pinus taeda | reverse complement strand
GCCAGCTGACCAAGTGACAGCTACGACAAGAGCTAGTACTTGTGCATATAGCACCGTCGCTTCCAAGTTTGTATGAACAACCGGGTTGATAAAATGAGAGACAGGAAGCCTCAGGAGTTGTAGCATTATTGCTACAATACTGGAGCTCACCACCATGGTGGTCGATTATTCCCACTAAGTTGCCTTCCGATATCCCAAAATTCAATGGGAATATTGGAGAACAACCGTCAACACATGTTATGACGTATCATTTATGGTGTTCACCCAACTCCCTTAATGATGATTCCATTCGACTTCATCTTTTCCAACGAACACTTACGAGTACCACAATTAATTAGTATATTGAGTTAACTTGAGCGTCATTTCATGACTTCAACACTTTGCCACCACCTTCCTCACACATTTCCAGTTACCCATCAGACACGAAACTAAAACGGAACTATTGACTAACTTCAAACAATTAGACTCTACTCACATTTTAGATCACATCCATGAGTGGAGGCATCATCGTCAATTGGTCAAGACTTATGTTTCCTATTAGTTGTTATGGAATGGTTTGTCAAATCTTCGTTAGCTCCCATAATAGAATATGTGGCCAAAGGTGGAGTCATGACTAAAGATCAAGTTATTGCTTGTGCTCAATATTTAGATCTGGTTTATACCTAATCAGGCATGCTCTATGATAATATATCAAACGCTATGAGACCTTCGAATATTGTTCCTCCTCCACTTGGTAAATAAACTCATGCTCCTGATGGCATTATTGGTTTTGGCAATTCATAGTCGACGAGTAAACCATCTGGTATTTCTCTTACTGCTCCTGCGCAAAACCATCAATCCCATCCTCCTACATCTTCTACTTCTGAGATAAATGTCATTTCATCTGATAAAGACAAGTCTCAATAGCAACCTAGAAGCAAGAAGAAAGGTAAAGGTAAGAAAAAGAAAGATTCCTCACCACAGGATAAATAAACAAATTTGTCTTCTGATGAGAAACCAAAGCCTCGATACCCATGCTTGATTTGTAACTAGGATCACTTTACATGTGATTGTTCGCACCACGATGAAGTCAATCAATTTCTTAAATCATATGCTTCTCCCATCGTGTTGACCAACCCATTTCCCAATCAGGAAACTCATATGGTTGCCCGAGATGCTTCTTCCTCTAACACAATTTTGATGCTTTCCTCATAAAAGTTGAAATTTGATGTCATGATGGCCACTCAGAATAAGGACTATGGTCATGTGAATCCACCAAATGGTCAGTATATTGATCAACCTACCATTTCAGCACCACCTTCATTTGATCCCATTCCACCTCCGGTTCCTACAAAATTGATTATCAAGCCTCCGAAGGGTGTTATCCATACATCTGCTTTCAACCCTTGTTCGAGAGCCACTCAAAATTATAATGTAGTTGAAGATTTGGATCAGTCTCCATCAACTCTTTCGACTCTTAATGTGTTGCAAAACTTCCCCACACAAAATAAGGCATTCCTGTCAGTTATCGAATGTGTGGATCCATCGGATTCCAACCTAGTGGTTTTCTCTCATGAAAACTATACCCCTCGACTTCCAACTTAGTTAAATTTTATGATTCAAGTTGTTGTCCATGGTAATAACATTCATCATTCTATTTTGGACAAGGGAGCCTCGACCTGCATCATCTCTTTCTCTTGTTGGAAGGCGATTGGTTCACCCCAACTAAGTCAATCGACCACCACATTAAAATCCTTTGATGGAATGACATATAAACCTTGTGGGATTATGAACTCCCTCCAAGTGGAACCGGGGAAAATTTGTCTCCATTGAAGTAGAAGTTATTGACGGACCTCTTGATTATAATATTCTACTAGGATGTACATGGGTTCATGTTATATATGTCGTCCTTTTGAATTACTTCTGAATGATCGCCTTTCCTCCTAAAGGCAGGATTGTAGCCATATATCAACTCACCTTTTTTGCCTCTGATTCCGATGTCATTAGATGTGTCGCTCTTGTAGTGGAATCCCTTCATTCCTATCAACATGTCAGAGTTGGATTTTTGAAGGATTCATTGCTTATGAGAAACATTTCGCTCCCTCCTCCTCTCCTTCTTGGATCCTTCCCTTCGGTTGATTATATCAATATGATATCATCCTCTACGATCCTGGTTGATCCATGGATTGTACATGATGAAACTGACATCCAAAGCTTTGGTGACCAGATGTCTCTTAGCCCCATTGAGCAAGATTACTAAGCCATCTATGGTGGATCAGTCATTGGATTATGGCACGCCCTCTGATCCTTTTTCACACATATTCTCTACCAATGAAAGCATCATGGAGATCATGATGTCAGACAACACGTCATGGGAAGAAAATCATCATCGTTCCTCCTTACCAGATTCCATTGAAGATAATCTCAGTGGTGTGTACCTACCTAATTTTTTCGAACCCTTTATGAATTCCATCTCCATTCATGAGATCGACTCTGAAAAGAACCTTTTGAATATTGAAGAAATGATTCCTCTTGATATTTCAATTAAACTAGGAATAGTTGAAAATATATGCATCGGAGCATATTGTTCTTCATCTAAAATGGATATTTATCGAGCCCTTTTTCGTGATTTTAGAGATGTCTTTGGTAGGACATATGAATAAAATGCCAAGTATCAACCCAAACATAATGGTGCATGAAATTAAGATGTATCCTTATGCCAAACGCATCGTGTAGCACCTCCATCCAGTCCTTCCCAAGGAGATTGTCAAGATAAAATATGAAATCGAAAAGCTTCCTCGGGTTGGTTTCATATGCCATGTTCCTTTAACTGATTGGGTATTGAATGTTGTCCATGTAATGAAGAAATAGGGCATGATCTGAGTATGTGTCGATTATCAAAATCTAAATCGTGCTTATCTAAAAGACAAATAACCAACCTCATTTATTGACCAGATTGTTGATGATTATGTTGGCTGCGAGATTTATTCATTCATGGATGGATTCTCGGGCTATAATCAAATCAATATTCTCTCAACGGACCAACCTAAAACTGCATTTATTTGTAACTAGGGTACTTTTGCTTATATAAAGCTCCCTTTCAGTTTAAATAACACAAGGGCCACGTTTCAACGTGCGATGGATTACGCTTTCCATGACATCAATCATATTGTGCAGCCCTATTTGGATGATATCCCTGCTCACTCCAAGTGTCAGGTTGATCACCCCATGCATTTACGGGCCATTTTTCTCTATGGTAGACATTATAACATTCGACTTAACCTACAAAATGTGTGTTCTGTGTCGACTTTGGTCAACTCCTTGGTTTTGTTGTTTCAAAACAAGGAATTTGTATTGATCCTCTTAAAGTCTAGGCAATCATTGACTTTCCTGTGCCTTCTTCCCTTGTTCAGTTACAAAGACTCCAAGGGAAAGCTAACTTCCTGAGGAGGTTCTTCCCTAACTACGCTAAACTAACCAATGGATTTACTCGCTTACCGAAAAAAGGGATCACCTTCCATTAGGCTGAAATTGTACAAAAAGTGTTTGATACCTTGAACAGTGTGCTGGTTCAGGGATCTCTCTTATATCCCCCTGATTATCAGCGCGATTATTTCCTATATCTTGTTGTCTCCATCTCTATTATAGCTATGTTGTTGGTCCAAGAAGATGATATGGGCACTGAACATCCCATTTATTATTTGAGTCGAAACCTCAATGATGTCGAGATCTGGTATACTCATGTAGAAAAGTTAGCTTTGACAATCGTTCAAGCCATCCAGAGATTTTGCCATTATATCTTGCTTCAAAAAACTATGGTCATTTCATATTGCAACCCTATGACATATATATATCATCACGTTAATTGTTGGGGAGAAAATACTCTACGTGTATCACTTTTCTCCAAGAATTCGACCTGGAATTCATCAAATCCAAGTCGAAGAAATCCTTAATTTTCGTCAAGCTAATGTGTGATCTTCCTTCCCTTGATGCTAAATCTACATCTGAAGACTATATCCCTGACGAGTCATTATTTCTAATTTCATAATCTAACCCATGGTATGGAGATTTTATGATCTTTATCCAAACCCAGACTTTCTGACCTAAGACCTCTCGCTCCGAGCAGTGACGTATCCGGTACCAATCCTGAAATTATGTGACTATCGATGACACCCTTTACCATTATGGTATCAATACGATTTTATGGAGGTGCCTCACTTTTGAAGGGGTCGATAAGGTCCTTAATGAATGCCACCCGGGGGCATGACATTTATCTGATTATGCTACCGCGCAAAATATTCTATGTGCTTCTTACTTTTGGCCCACCATTTTCCGCAACTATATCCTTGCAGTCCATAAGTGTCATGCGTGCCAGATCTATGATCATAAAATTTGTGCTCTGCCTGCTCCATTGCATCACATTCTCACTATTGGTCCCTTTGCAAAATGGGGTATCAACTTTATGACATGTAACCCTCACTCGGTTGAGGGGCATGGATATATCATTGTCGTTGTTGACTACTTGCAAAGTGGGTCAAAGCGATGCCTACATTTAACAACATTAGTGAAATGGTTGCATACTTTTTCTTCAACCACATTATTTCTAGGTTTTCTATTCCGCAAGCAATAGTTACATATCATGGGAAGAATTTTTGGAATCATATGATGACCAAATTAGCTGCCAAATTGGTACTTTCACATGAAAATTCCACTCCCTACTATCCTTAGGCCAACGGACAAGTTGAGGCTATCAACGAAGTTCTTAGACTATGATTCAACGTATGATATAGGTCCATAAATCGGATTGACACTTACTTCTCTATGTTGCCTTGTGGGCATATTGAACCTAATTTAGGACTGCTACCGGATTCACACCCTTCCAGTTGGTTTATGGTCTAGAAGCGATCCTTCCCATCAAATGCGAAATTCCATCGCTGAAACTAGTTATCGGACTTCTTCCTGCTGCTTTTCTAGAGGAGGAGTGCCTTTTACATCTAACTCATTTGGATGAAACCCCATATGATGCCACTTTAGCCAATGAAGCTCATAAAAGAGGTATTAAAGCGCAATATGACAAAAGTGTCAAGCCTAGAGTCTTCTTGAAAAGAGATTTGGTTCTCTTATATGACTAGGAGGTCGACAAGTTAAGTCTAGGAAAGTTCCAACCTATCTGGTTGGGCCCATACATTATCAAGCATGTCCTTTCAAAAGGGTCCTATGAGTTAGTAGACCTCGATGGACTTCCACTGCCACAACCTAGAAATGGGTTGTGCCTCAAAAAATACTATGCTTGATCCAATGTGTAGTACATAGTGTACATATTGTCTATAGGTGTGTTGAGTGTGTTTGCAATGTGCTTTTTCAAAGTTTTCAATGGTTCCTATTGATTCTTTTTACTTTTGGATTGCATATGTCAACCTCTCTCAAACCATATATTGGTTATGTCGATGGTGCTAGCCGTGGTACTCTGAACTTATCCTCCACGGCATATGCTATCTTTTCTCCAAATGGTGAGCTAGTGAGAATGCAAGGGATATGCATTGGTCGCTCTACTAAAAACATCATTGAGTATAGAGCAGTGGTTGAGCTATTATCTCATGTTATTTCACCTGGTATCTGTCATATAGTCATCAGGCTTCACTCACAGCTCATAGTACTACAACTCACTAATATCTATGTAGTGAGAAATCCTGCCATCCTTCGCATGGCTTTGAGAGTGCGTCTTCTGGAAAGACATTTTGATTTCATATGATATGAACATATTCCTATAAATCTAAACACATTAGCAGATGCCCTAGCTAATTTTTTTTAGATAGACATTTGCAACAGATGTAAATAACTTTCAATTCACATCACATCATATTGAAAGAAGAATAGGAACTAGGAAAAAATAATAATAATAAATAAATAAACTAAACTAAACTAAAAATAAATAAAATAAACAGATAAAATATACATATACATATACATATACATATACATATATATATATACATATATATACATATACATATACATATATATATATACATATACATATATATATATATATATATTATATATATATATATATATATATATATATAATTTGGTTTTACAAAATGTGGGCCGCAAGACACATGTGCCTACATCACCCATATCAAAACTACATGCAAACATCTAAGTAGACAAATCAATGGTGCTCATCATAAAACGACACTGCACGAGCTATCTTGCACAGAAATCAACCAATACGGCTAGGCACTTTGATAGTGTGTCGCTACAGTCGCAATGGAATTCGATCGACCACGGGCTCATCAATCCCTTGTGTCAATCCCTCCATGTGACGCTTCACCTCTATTAGGATCTCAGCTACCTCAAGATTCCATAGTGCATTGGTCCTACCACAATGATCTGTACTGGTTCCATTGCCTCCTCCTGTGGCTATCTCTTTGTGCTACAGAGATATGTAGCACCTACTGGTTGTATATCTGCATGAAAACATCAAATAGTTTAGTCTTGGAAACATCAAAAACACAAAAAAAAAAATCATAAAACTTCCAAAAAAATTCATGGTCAAAGTACCTTACCTGCAACATCCCATTGCTAACCCTCAGGCAACTCAAGCTCAGGATCATCCCAGAAATCCATCTCTATGTAAGGATAATCATAGATAACGATGAACTTTCTATGCAGTCATCCAAAGAAGGCTGGTGAAAATCTAATCGTTGATGGACCTGCATGTTGGGCCATGTGGTCTATCCACCTCCTCATCTATAGGACCCTTAGATCACCGGGATCGAGTACAATCTGCTGAGGGTACAATAATGGTACCTGCTCTAGAGAAAAAGAGACCAATATTGCGCCATAGCCGAAGTTCTTCAACTTCTCCTCCTTTAATTTAGTAATTTGTTCCTTCAAATTGACCAAGACATCCTCGCTCCAGTTGAATATTGTCAACTCTAGATACTCTATCCCATACTACATGTATGATATGCCTGCTACATGTAGTGTTGAGTTGCCTGCCAATCTTGCAATAATGAACAAGATCATTCTCAAAGGTAATTGGGTCACATTCTTTATGATAATCTTTCCATCCTATTGATGGGCTAGAATTTATCACCAACAGTCAAGGGGATCTCTCCAGTGTAGGTTCCCAACTAGAGCCTGCACCAAGTGTGTTGGAGATCCCTTCCAGTATGTGGGCCCAGCTGCTGCGTAGTTTTGCAGAGCTAGCTTCGGATAGAGGTGTGATAAAAACTTAGTAGAAAGTGTGAGTTTTAAGAAACACAAGAGAATAATTGACAAGTATTATGTGTCATACATATATGCCATGAATAGAAGGAGATAAGCCACACAGTCTCATGTAAAGTTATTGTTAGCAGGACTTTAAACAAGACTTGTGCAAATTAAATAGATACTGCTTAACGATTGCAAAATCAGTTCACAATAATCAACCATTTACTAGCATACAAAACCATGCAGTCAAAAGAGATATTATACTAACACCTAAAGAAATAGTTCATTAGTATGCGTATAGAGTGAAATAAACCAAATACCATTCATACGTAGTAAAACCAGATTTGGGGTACAAAATAGCATGTGGAGCGACTACACATCAAGAAGATTTTGGGAACATTCAATCCGTCAAGTGTAGAAAATACTCATGGTACCAACACATAGATATTTGAAGCATTCAATAGTGAAAACGTACAATTAACTCTTGCATTGACTAGAAGAGCCACACTTCTCTTAAGCATTGTGTCTACTACTATCCAAAAGTACTTCTCTCCTAAAAGTCCTTGCAAATGAGACGTGAAGTTACATTTATAGGATGAGAGAGACCTTTGGTCTACTCTTGACTCTTGGACTTCCTAGTGACCTTTCGGCAACCACATGACTCTTAGTATTCTATGTGACCTTTCATGTTCATAGAGTATTTCGTGCTATCATAGTATACACACACACAAAAAAAAGGAAATGGTTATCATCCTCATTGACTAAGCTGCAAATGGCGAGTTTTGGAATGTTGAGCCCGAGCTTTTCGGTCAGGTAAGTGCGCCATATGTTGTATTCTGCAGTGATGGGGGAGATTGGTGGTTGGCCTTCATCATGTCGGTGTAAGCATTCCAACGCATCTGGGATAAGAGTATTTCGCTTGGCACGTATATGATTGTTCAGGGTGCCCAACTTGGTGTAGAGCCTCACTGGTTCCACAATATAATGCTTGATATTTTCCGCTGAGCCCGGCATATCTCTTGTGTGGGTATTTCGTCTATATGTTTATACGAATTCTTGCACCTCATTGTTGATCTCCTCCTGATTTATAACCTGTCTAATTTCTCCTATAGAAGGGGACCCATGCAGTTGGATCACTGACTCAAGACTGTTGAACAATTGCCTGTAGGAAGCCAACACCCTTTCTGCATCTTTGACCAATTTTTCTCTGGACAACATTTTGATACGGAGTTGGACTCTGGTATTCTACATAGCAATCCAATATTTCTTAGGGACTACTGTTGGGGCTTTGGGATACTTTTAAGACCATTCATGTATTTTATCTAGGGCGGTCATGGACTCTTTGAGCATGGCAACCCTTTCCTTTGAGTGAGTCTAAATAGCCACTATGGGAGCTATAAGGTGGTGCAGTTTTTCCATCTCCTCATAAACTACAGCCATAGTCTCTCCTAGGATCTTTGTTTCTGATGCGACTACTGTTTGGAAATCGGTTAACCCTGTATGTAGCAAGTGGAGTGTCGTGATTTCCTACTCCAAGCTCTTCTTCCCTTGTTTTGCTACGTTGGCCCTTTGCTCGGATGCATATAACCTATTTTGCAAATCTACAATTTGTCTACTCATCCGGGCTACGTTGTGTTCTATGAAAGCTACGAATGTTGTAAGAGGCAATCATTAGCGGGTTTGAAGTGATATTTGGCACGATATTTGTTGTCATAGTTACCAATAATGGGTCAGTTGGGTTTCTGCTGCAAGATCTCTTCCTCTCCTATATAATCTTGAGGTTTACTTCATCAAATGTAATTTTAGTTAGATCTAGAACCTCTTCTTCTTGATCTTCTCTGATGCCCAGCTCTAGGAGGGGTAGGTGTCCACCAGTGAGGGGAGGAATGGGAGGTACATCCAAAGGAGGAAGCTCACTCTGTCTTGGGCTTAGATCGACCACCCTGCTCATCTCTCCTTGTTCAACCACTACCATTTTCTTCTCCTTGTTTGCCCTAATCTCCTCTTCATGTTGCCTCCTTTCCCTTTCTGCTAGTACCCGTTGCCTTTCTAGCTATTCCTCCAAGTTCTTCAGTTCATGTTCTAACCTTTGTTGTTCATCTTGTTTTTTCCTCGTAGCTTCTTCTACTTGTCTCTGCTTTTCGGCCTCTTCTTCCCTTCTTTTCTCTTCCTCATCTCGTGCTCTCTTTTCCTTTTCCTGCCTCCTTTTCACCTCTTCCTGCCTTTTCCTCTCTATCTTGACCTGGCTTTGAGTGTTAGGTTCCTGTGATTGTTTGCTTTCCAGTTCTCTCTGTCTCTTCAGTTCTCGCTTCTTTCTTTCCAGTTTGGTGTTTCTTTGTATGAGTGTAACTTCCTCTTCCTCGTTGTCGCTTAAAGGATCTTCCGCTTCTTTTCCTTTTCGTTTCCCTGATGTTTTGGCTCTCTATGGTGTTATTTCTCTGAGGATTTCATCATCCTGGAAATCATCAAGGAGTTCATCTTCTATGGCTTGTTGCTCACTTGGGCTGATCTCCCTTGTGGAGTTATACCAATTCCTAATTCTGTCCTTGAGGTCCTTCCTAGTGTGGGCGTAAGACGAACTAAATTTTGCCTTCTTACAGTGGGCAGCTACAATCTTTTTGGGGTCGTACGTTCTATAATTCAAGGTCACAAAATGGCTCCTCTCGAGTTCTTCAACTTCCGCTTCAACCTGCTTGAAGTTTTCTACTACATACGCACCGATAGTAAGAGGAAAAGATGACCAAGGTTTCTTCTTACCTTTGTGTAACACTTTCGAGAAACCCTGTGTCATCTGGTAGCATACCTCTCGTAGAAGAGTCCTATCTATGACGAACTTGGGTAGAGCATGCGAAGGTTTATGAGTACCAAACACCCTGACTATTGTTCACTCATCGATAGGGATCCAGTGAGCTACTTTAACCACGGTCCTCATGGCTCTTTGGGACATGCAAGGTGGATCTTCCCCGAACAACAATTGGTATAATGGGATGATAAATGTTTCAGATATTATATTCAACATGCCTCTATAAGTCGTGTCCCAGAAGACCTTGTAGTGGCAATGGACAGGTAGGGGTACTGATGAGTCCCAATTGTAGCTCCAGTGTTCAAAGTGGCACCTCGAATAGACAGCGTCAAGGAGGTACGAAGACATATAAAATTCTGGGGGTTGTTCGGCAGCTGGGCTTTCGGTAGCAGCTATGTTGGTTCTCAAAGATGATGACAAGATGCTCGCCTAATTGAAAGTAATTCCCTGAGTGGCGATGGAATACATGAGTGGAACCCACGTGCCATAAAACACATCGCAGTCTACCTTTCCATATAGTTGACACATCATTGTAGTGATTAACTGATATACCCTACGTAGCCCTTTGGTCTTGCATGCCTGATCTGTCCTGACCCGGAACTTCGCAGGTTCTTGCCACCAATTCCTCAAGATGTCTTTCGTAAGGGTAGTGAATTCGACGAGCCACTTGGTGTTAAAAATCTGCTTCTTTTCAGGCAATTTATAGTAGGCACTGATATTCGTGGAAGCAATGGTAGCTATAGGCGCCCCATCATGACCCCTAATCATCTAGTCTTCTGTGCTTTTGCACTGCAAGACCCATTCGATGATTTCAATGCATGAGAATATTGGTGGATGAGCTTCCACTTTATGTAACCTTGACTTTTTGACATTAATATATATGTGAAAGTCCTCTTATGTCTCCAGGATATCCCTCTTATAAAATTCTTTGTGGATCTCATACCAAGAGAGCCTGTTGGTCTTACTTATGTTCCATGTTGTATCTACGAAGATAGGTGGTTGTTTGTCTGGATCTGTCTCCCATGTCCCACTTCCTAATGCACCTTGAGATGTTTTAGTAGTTGGATGACCCATCTCATCTTCAAAAGAGGAAATGGATATGCACTCGAGCTTGGTGTCACCTGGCATGTCAAAAATGTAATCCCATGATGAGAGAGTGGGCATAAACATAAATTGAAAATACCAAAAGAAAACTTAGCCAGTGAGAAGGAGCTTGCAGGAATGAGGGAGTCGCAAGGTATCTATTGCAATAGTGTGACTGAGGTCACAAGTCGGGCACAACCATGAGGTCAAGATGCGAACGGGTAGATTGTGGGTCACATAGAGGATGGAGGAGTCACGAGGTTACAATGGTAGGAGGTCACAGGGAAAGAGGATTCGCGAGGTCGCAGAGGTAGGAGGTCACGGGTCACGAGGTCGCAACGGTAGGAGGTTGCAGAGTCACAGAGTCACAGAGAAGGGGAGTCGCGAGGTCGTAGAGTCACGGAGGGAAGGATATCGCGGCCGCGGGGCGTGCGAATAAGGTACAGATTGTCCCAAAGGAGGCCTCAAAACGACTTAGGGAGACCGGGGTCACTTTCAAAAGGATAAACTTTGGCTTCTTGATCTAACAAGGAGGATCAGGTGTAAGGAAAATTGAGAACTTGAGTGAAGGAGTAGGGGTAGGCCAGGGTGATTTATGGGTCACAACCGGGAAGGAGAGCTAAGTAAAGAGCTAAACCCTAGGGCAGGAGGTAAGTCGGAGGTCAGGGGATGCAGTTTATGCCATTTGGAAGAAAATAATCATTGCTGGAGGGAGGACCGTTACTTACCGAAGTCAAACACGCGCGTGAAGACAGGTCGGAGGGATTTATGCCTTCTGGTGTGACCAACAGAGCTTTGTCAAATGCGACCAGGGTGCCCTCCTATTTATAAAATCATCACATGTGTGGAGATCGCGAGGGTCGCGAGGGGGTGTATTGCGACCTTCTGACTCATGGGTCGCTTGTAACTCAGGGGTCATGAAGTCGCGTTGGAAGATGCGAATAGGAGATGCGACCTTGCAACCTGCCAACCTTGCAAGTCGCAGAGTCGCGGGGTCGCAAAATTTCCTGGCTGTAAATAAGGCGACTTTACAACTTTGTGACTCGAAAGGTTGCGAGGTCATGGGGTCGTGAGGTCACAAGGTCGCATGGAATATAGGTGGTCGTAAGTGCGACCTTGCAACTTTACAACTGGTGAGTCGCCGAGGTCACAAGGGTTGTATTGGTTGCGGGTATATGCTATAGTCACGTTGCGATTATGCGACCTGGTCTTATTTCATGAACTTGTAACTTAGCTTAACTTAGCCAAAATTTGGAATTCCCTCGGATTTACTGACACTGACGAAACTTCAAGAAGGGCCTAACGAGGTTGAAGCTTAGGCTTGATGTAGGGGGTCCAAAAATTTTATGTTTACAGGGATTTTGGGAGGTGTTGTCATGACAGCTACAACAATTGGCAATTCCCTGGAGCCTCGCTTAAGGGGACTTGAAATAGATATTTCTTGATTGGGCTGTGGGTCCCACTGATGGTATTCCAAGTTCTCCTTTCGAACTTGGTCAGTTGTCCTGCTTATCTCAACATGATATTTACACATGCAAAAAAGGGGAGCTACCTTCTTCTACCTTGGGCCCAAAAGGGAGAACCAAAGTTACAACATGAGTTTTAGAGTATTCCTGATATAATTGTCATGGTACACTGGTGTTGCTCTGCTGCCAGCGAGCCTGAACAGTACCCCGGCGGAGTCACTACCTACAAATCATGAATGTTGCCGCGCTGCAAGCAAGCCTGATCAGTACCCCGGTGGAGTCATTGTTTCACCTCTTTGCACAGGAAGCCTTTCTCAGTCCTTTAGCCCTTATTATGAAAGTTGTAGGTGCTCATGAGCACTTATTTTGCATGTGCATATAACGCACTTATTTTAATGGAGGCTTAAAACCTGGGCGGATGAGGGATCCCGACTTACTTGACTTGGAAAGAGGTTGTTTCTGGCTTATAGAGTCCTTATTGTTTTCCCAAGATATGTGTATACTCATTGCTGGTTTCTTCGGCTCCTCTTTTGTCCCTAAGGTTGCAGGTGAGCTAGAATAGCTTCAATAATTTAGATCATGCGAGCGGCGTGGGTAGACTGACGTGGGTGAGAATGAGGACCTGTGCATGCCATCGTGTTCCCTGTTGTTACCAAATCTTCTGAAATATAATCTTGTCGTACTTAAACTTTGGTCCATTAATGGATCCAGAGAGCATCTGAGGGACCTAAAGTGTAGGGTTGTTTTAACTTTGACCTACCATCTCTACTTTATTCTAGAAAAACAACAAACAATCGTTAAACTAGTGGTTGAAACTAAATGGCGGTAAATGACAACTATCTATGAAAGCAATGGTAGACTATAGTACAAGGTGGGACTTAGCAACTCTGGGGTTGCTAGGTGAAGTAATGTTTAAGGTCATGGCCATTCACTGGAAGGGGTTCCACCCGTCCTCCCAGGGTTTGTAATTTGAAAGTGTGATGACCAATTTTTTCTACAATTTGGAATGGGCCTATCCACAAGGCTTGAAATTTTATCTATTTGCCTTTGTCTCATGAGCCTAGTCCCATTTGAGCACTAGGTCCCCTATCTCAAATTTGTGGGACCCTGCGGGTTTCCCATCAAACCATCTTTTGATCTGGGCTTGGTGAATGGCAAACTTCTCCTTAGTTTTGAACCTTTCTTCCTCTAGTTTCACCAGGGTATTGATGTGGCTTTGTATAGATGGGCAAGGGGTGCCTTGCGACTCTTGAGATAGCTTAAGGTCGAGGAGATATAGATTGGGGGGCAAGATGGCTTCTTTCCCGTAGACTAGGAAGTAAGGCGATGTGCTTATTGAGGTTTTGGGAGTGACCCGGTCAGCCCAAAGACCATTACTGAGGGCGTTATGCCAATTCCTCTGCTGCAAAAACAGGGCTTTTTTAATGATACAAATGAGGTTCTTGTTGGTTGATTCAGCCAAGTCGTTCCCTTGAGCATAGTAATTAGCCAAATGTTTTAACACTATGTTATTTTCCAGAGCGAAATTATATGATTTCAAAGACGAAAAGTAAGTAGCATTATCAAAAACAAGGGAGGTTGGAACGCTGAACCTGGTGATGATATGCTGCTTAATAAAAGATATTACCTCATCGTCATTAACCTTTCGAAGTGGGATTACCTGTACCCATCAAGTGAAGTAGTCAGTGGCCGTGAATATGCACTTATGTTACTTTTACGAGTGAGGAATGATCTCGCCTATGATGTCCAGACCCCATTGTTGAAAAGACTCCTCGACTGCTATGGGTTGTAAGGGGGTGGATGACCTTGCCTACCTACCAGCATGCTTTCGGCAGATTGAACACTTTCGTACATAGTCATAAGCATCTTTGAATAGAGTGGGCCAGTAGAAACTTGCCCGCATAACCTTGTGCGATGTGGTGTCGCCTGCGTAATGACCTCCTGCCGATCCATCATGTAGATCTTTGAGCACCCGTTGTGCTTCATCATATTCTAGACATCTTAGCAACACACCAAGGTGATGCTTCCTGAAGAGGTTCCCCTAGACCATCTGATATGAGGCTGCTTTTAGTCTGACATCTCTTCTCTGTTTAGCGGACAGTGTTTCACGCAACAACCCCTATGTTAGATATTGCTTTAGATCAGCATACCATGATGGGGAGTCATGTGAGTCGAGGAGTTCGTTGTGGTACATTTCGATTTCATGCTCCCATCCTTCTATTTCTTGGGCCAATCGGTCAGCTTCCATGCCCTGCATATTCGTGGCTTTGGCAGCCAGCTTACAAAGACCATGCCCTTTTACAGTGTGCGAGGGCTTAAATTCTAAGTCGTATTCCTGGAAGGATGTCATCCAGTTGGCTCTTCTCTCCCCTAACTCTTTTTGTACAGAGAGGGATCTAACAGCAGGATGGGGGACCATTATGGTGGCGTGATTTTTTACGATGTAAGGCCTAAAGTGTTTCACTGCTTTGTAGACAGCATAAGCCTGCTTATCGATGTCCGGGTAATTCAGCTCTGCCCCTTGGAATCCTGTACTCATGAAAGATATAGGACGTTCATCATGATCGCAATCCTTTTGAGTGAGGACTGCGGCCAGTGATGAATCTGAAGTGAAGGTGTATAAGATAAAATCTTTGCAGAAATTGGGGCTTGAGAGTGAAGGTGCCTCCACGATTTCTGCCTTAATCTGATCAAATGTTTCCTTTTCTTCTCGATCACATTTGAAAATTGTATCTTTCTTTATCATGTTTTGTAGACGTTTGGAAATTTGTGCAAAATGAAATAAACTTGCCTAGGAAATTAATTTTACTGAGGAAATATTGCATGCCTTTCTTGGTGCTTGGCTGAGGGATTTGTGTTATGGCTTTTACACAGTCAGGGTCGACAGTGATCCCTTTTGATCCAAAAGGATCTTGGATAGACTTCTAAGTCTAAAGTGTTCCTCACAGAGGAAAATGAAATTCAAGGGTTTCTCCTGGATATAGTCTCATTGCGTAGATCTTTTCACTCTGAATTTATTGCAATTTGAATGGGCTAAAATGGACTTCGGATGAAGAAGTTATCGCAAAAAGAAGTTTTCCTTTGTTCTTTGAAAATGAGGCAATTTCTTATAAATGGTACTTAAGGGAAAATGTGTTTTTAAACATAAAATCCCTTAGAGTCCATCGTATCACATTCCTTTATCGCATCGCAATAAACTAAGGTTGAAGGACTTAAAACAGGCGCAAAGGCTTTCAACAGACCCGACGGATTTATAAATCAAACAAGCGAACCTTTTGAGTTCCAGAAGGAGGGCAGTAAGCGGTATTTCGAGCAGGCTTCAAGCAGTAAGCGATATTGGACGAGTTGCACCCGATTCCATACATTGGCCGACACATAGCACGCAGGAGGAGAGAGGAAACCGCTTTTCGGGCGGTTAATCCCCGTGCAAATTGTGTGCCCAAAATGACTGTCAGCTGTCGGATTAGAGGTCGTGAATCAACGGTCAAGATGCAATCGGTGATCGCTAATCGGGGGATGCAAAGGGAAGACCCTCGGGCCATAGCACTGCGCTATGATAATATGCGATCAGCGATAGCGCCGATGCGAGGGGGTCGATAGCGATACGTCGATGGTCCGATCGGTGATATCAGTGATCGGCGAACCCCCGATACCAGGGCCAATGCACGTTGTGATTACAACTTGCGATATGCCAATAAAGGGTGGACCTGATGGGAATTATAAGCACGAATGCATAAAATTTGAACTCCGGTTTATTCGGATATTCTTTGTATTTCCTGAATATTGAGGTTTATGACCTCCTACCTAAGCGATTGCGATATGCCAATAGAAGGTAGACCCAATGGGTTTATAGATGCAATTATATATTATTTGAAGTCCGGGCTAAAGGCCCATGATGTGTTTTGCATGCGTTTTCCTGTGTATTTTCATTATTTGGTTGTCACGGCCAGAGGAAGGCAAAACGATCAGGTTTCCCCACACCGATGATTCCTTTCCATTGTAAACGGATGCTTGTGGTGAACAGTCAGGTTTTCCATGATGGAGGACTGTAACTAACGTGTTACAAAGGCACAAAGCGCACAATTGCAGAAGGGGGTTGAGGGAGCTGGAGAACTGAAAAAGGTTGCTGAGAGTCACTTGGAGGTCAAGTGAACTACAAAGGCATGCAGAGGCCGAGAGAAGATCAAAGCCAGAGCCAACGCTAGAGCTAGAGAGACAGAGCCAGAGCCAGAGCCAGAGCTAGAGCCAAGAGCCAGAGCCAAGAGCCAGAGCCAAGATCTAGAGCAAGAGCCAGAGTCGAGAGCCAGAGCCAGAGCCAGAGCCAAGAGCCAGAGCCAGAGCCAAGAGCCAGAGCCAAGCCAAAGCCAAGGGCCAGAGCCAGAGCCAGAGCAAGAGCTAGAAAGCCTGAGAACTTCAAAGCTAGGGATAAGATGGTGTTCTAAGCCCATTGTTTCTGTGTAATCCAATGGAGTTGAGCATGGAGCTTGTAAAAGAACTTATGCCATAATCCAATAGAGCCTATTCGAGTTGACTAGAGCTCAAGGAGACGTAGCCCAAGAGGTTTGGGTGAACACCATATTATATCATTGTTATGTGTGTTTGTTTATTTGTTGTTTTACTTACTGTCACATGTATTTAAATATCAGCATAAGCAACAGAACTTAAAGCACTTAACAGTTAAAAACAAACACAAGCATACACCTATTTCAAGCACTTTTTAATTCCGCAATTAGTTAATCATAAGGTCTTGGGAATATTTAAGCTTTGGAAGTGGGAGAGGTTCTTGTAAGCTTGACAAGAAGACTTTAGTGCCCCATTTTCAGATCAAGTGGTATCAGAGCTTAAGTTTGATTAACCCCGCCTTCAAATAAGGTGATATCAAATCTAGTTATACCAACGCAAGTGGTATTAGATCAGAATTCTTGATTGACAGAGCAAAGATTGCTTGTCTAAAAGGTGTTTAAATAGTCATAGGTTGATTGTACGCTTGTTTGCAAATTGACCATTGTTTGAGTTTGCAGAGGTGAAGGGAAAGTTACTATTAGCTAAGTCCAGGAGAGGACAAAAAGGAAGAAGGGTTGAAGGCATTCTTCTTATCCCAAAGGACCTCAAAGCAATCCTTGAAGCACAAGAGGTTTGTTGCAAAAGGTTGCTTGAACAAGCTCTTTGTTAATCTTGTTTGAAGTTATTTTGTTCATTTTGATAATGACAACTTCTACAAGTGATTCCTCAAATTCTTCTTTCTTCACAAGATTCTTTGTTGAAGACAAGAAGCAAGACTTGTTCACCATGATGGATATGGTGAAAGAAATGTATGAGGATGGAAGGAAGAGCAACATACTTGAGAGCAATTGAATTCTGTGGAGGAAGAGAAGCAGTTGCTTTCTGACAAATTGCAGGGAATGAAGAGGCAACTTCATATTGCAAATATGAACCTGAAAAGGATGCATGAGTTGGAGACACAACTCTTTGTTTCCAAAGAAGCCTTAGTCAAGTATCAGCTTGAAGAAGAGGTAAACAATTCGTGTTTGTCTTCAAATTGTTCTCAAAATGCTTATATTGGTTCTTTTGAAGAACATACCAAAGGCATAGGTTCCAAGTTAATGTCCAAGATGGGCTATGAATGAAAAGGCTTGGGTAAACATGCACAGGGTATTGTTGAACCAATAATGGTTGAGGAAAGCCCTAAGTATTTGGGTCTTGGCTATGGACAATCTTATGGAGAAAGTTCCAAAGCTGCCATGAAGGCCATTGAAACAGTTCCAAGAAGGAGTTTCATTTCCGGTCTTCTACCTCAAGAGTGTGCAAATTGTATTCATGGAGAATGCAATAGCTTGAAACATCATTTGCAAGATGCAGGTGTTCATAAGCATGCATTTGAACCAGAGAGTTGTGGAAACTCTGAAAGACTTGAAGAAATTGATGGTGTTCCAAAGGGAGCCACTCTTTCATTCAATTCACCTCCTCAATAAGGCAATAAAGGTGAAAGAGAAAGGTATAAATTTGGTTCTTATCATATTCCTTTTGATTATGTAAAGCATGATAAATTTCCATGTAAGAATTGGAAAAGAGTTGCATGTTCCTTTTGTGGTTTGGATAACCATAATGTTTCTAGATGTTGGAAGAGAATGGAAACATACATGAAACTTTTGAAGGAAAGGAAGCAAGAAGCCAAAGGTCCATTGGACAAGGCAAATCATGTTGTCAAGAAGATGCACATGTGTTGCACTTACTACCATAAGCAAGGACATATTGTTGCAAAATGTTGGACTCTGAATCCAACAATGCTTCCACGAAACTTGAAGAAGGTGAAAAGAGAAAATGGCATAAATGGAAAGGAAGTTTCCACGATTGATGTGTTTCAGGATGATTCACATGGTGATGTTGATGTGTAGACAAAGGTAGCACCTTTGAAATGGATTGGTAAGAAATGGTTAGAGTTCTTATCTAATTAAAGATTGCATGTCTTTTGATTTGATGCATCTATTTGCATTTCTTTGTCAATGGAATGCAAGTTGCAGGATTTAACCAAGAAGGTGAATGGAAAAGTTGAGTAGGAGACTCACTTTATTGCTGCAATATTATATTCATTTCAGCTTCGAAAGTACAGTGTGCTTAAGCAAAACTTGAAAGATGAAATGCATGCATAAGCTTGATATGCATGAACAAAGGTATGTTGATGATTTCCTTGTATTTAAACATGTATGTGTGATTAACTTGAAGGGTTGATTGCTTTGGCATGCATGTAATGCAATATTGACTTTAGAAAAGTTGATTTGGTCTCCAAGATGGAGATAATGATGAAGTGTTTCATCTTTTGAAAAGAACCCTTGAGATCTTTTCTACATGCTTGACTTGAAGGGTCATTTGTTTTAAAGGCATGTTTTGTGGGCTTGTTATCTAGTCCATTATTTGTATGTAGATGTAAAGACATGGAGGTGTTCACAAGATGTGAAATCTGTTTCTTTTGTTGAAGCAGGAGTTTAGGCCATCCAGTTGTTGTCTGTATTTCTGTTGTTGTTAACAGTTCTTGTTGAAAGCATGTCAAACAGGTGCAAATGTAAATTTTTGTGAAGCATATGTAACTTCACATTTGTTTGAGCCACCTTGGATCAATGATAAAGGCAAAGAAGTTCAAACTACCTTCTATGACCATCTCAGCAGGAGTTCTGCATGAAGTCAAGGAGGAAAATAGTTCTTCCCAAGACGACCAGCACATCCAGGAAGGAGAGTGGTCAAAGGCTTTGGTTTAGAGGCACTATGCAAGGCAAGTGTATGGAGGCTAAAAGAAGAGGGTTTTCTTACTCTCATTTATTGTTCAGATCAGTCTGTTACTCTTTTCGAGACCAAAAGTTCTTTTAGTGGGAAGGTGTGATACAAAATGGATCTTGTATAAACTTCTAAGTATAAAGTGTTCCTCATAGAAGAAAATGAAAGTCAAGGGCTACTCCTGGAAATAGTCCCATTGCGTAGATTTTTTCACTCTGAATCTACTGCAATTGAATGGGCTAAAATGGACTTCGAATGAAGAAGTTATCGCAAAAAGAAGTTTGTCTGTCCTTTGAAAAGGAGGCAATTTCTTATAAATGGGACTTAAGGGAAAATGTGTTTTTAAACATAAAATCCCTTAGAGTCCATCGCATTGCATTCCTTTATCGCATTGCAAAAAAATAAGGTTGAAGGACTTAAAACAGGCGTAAAGGCTTTCAGCGAACCCGACGGATTTATAAATCAAACAAGCGAACCTTTTGAGTTCCGGAAGGAAGGCAATAAGTGGTATTTCGGGAAGGCTTCAAGCAGTAAGTAGTATTGGACGGGCTGCGCCCGATTCCATAAATTGGCTGACACGTAGCACACAGGAGGAGAAAGGAAACCACTTTTTCGGGTGGTTAATCCCTATGCAAATTGTGCGCCCGAAATCACTGTCAGCCATTGGATTAGAGGTCGTGAATCAACAGTCGAGATGTGATCGGTGATAGCTGATTGGGGGATGCAAAGGGAAGAACCCCAGGCCGTAGCACTATGATATGTCGACATGCGATAAGCGATAGCGCCGATGCAAGGGGTTCGATAGCAATACACTGATGTTCCGATGGGCTGATCGGCGATATCGACAATCGGCGATTGGTGAACCCCGATACCAGGGCCAATGCACGTTGTGATTGCGACTTGCGATATGCCGATAAAGGGCGAACCCGATGGGAATTATAAGCGTGAATGCATAAAAATTGAAATCTGGTTTATTTGGATTTTCTTTGTATTTCCCGTTTATTGAGGTTTTGACCTCCCGCCTAAGCGATTGCGATATGCCGATAGAAGGTAGACCCGATGGGTTTATAGATGCGATTCTATATTATTTGAAGTCCAGGCTAAATGCCCATGATGTGTTTTGTGTGTGTTTTCATGTGTATTTCCGTTATTTGGCTGTCATGGCCAGAGGAAGGCAAAAATATCAGGTTTCCCCACGCCGACGATTCCTTTCCATTGTAAATGGATTCTTGTGGTGAACAGTCGGGTTTTCCATGATGGAGGATTATAACTGACGTGTTACAAAGGCATAGAGCGCACAATTATAGAAGGGGGCTGAGGGAGTTGGAGGACTAAAAAAGGTCACTGGAAGGTTACTGAGAGTCGCTTGGAGGTCAACCAAACTACAGAGGCCGAGAGAAGATCAAAGCCAAAGCCGGAGCTAGAGCCAGAGAGCCAGAGCGAGAGCTAGAGCCAGAGCTAGATCCACGAGCCAGAGTCAAGAGCCAGAGCCAGAGCCAGAGCCGAGAGCTAGAGCCAAAGCCAAAGCCAAAGCCAAGAGCCAGAGCCAGAGCCAAAGCCAGAGCCAAGAGCCAGAGCCAAAGCCAAGAGCCAGAGCCAAGAGCTAGAGCCAAAGCCAGAAATCCTGAGAGCTTCAGAGCCGAGGATAAGATGGCGTTCTAAGCCCATTGTTTCTGTGTAATCCAATGGAGTTGAGCGTGGATCTTGTAAAAGAACTTATGCCATAATCCCAAAGAGCCTAGTCGAGTTGACTAGAGCTCAAGGAGACATAGCCCAAGAGGTTTGGGTGAACTCCATATTATATTGTTGTTATGTGTGTTTGTTTATTTGTTGCTTTATTTACTGTTACATGTATTTAAATATTAGCATAAGCAACAGAACTTAAATCACTTAACAGTTAAAAACAAACACAAGCATACACCTATTTCAAGCACTTTTTAACTCTGCAATTGGTTAATCATAAGGTCTTGGGAATATTTAAGATTTCAAAGTGGGTTAGGTTCTTGGAAGCTTGACAAGAAGCCTTTAATGCCCCTTTTTCAGATCACCTTTCTTGGTGATGATGTGGCCCAGCAGATTGCCTTCCGAAACTGCAAATATGCTCTTCTTGGGGTTGAGAGAGATCCCATATTTCTGGCATCTTTCAAAAATTTATTTCAAATGCTGGAGATGGTCACTTCTTTTTTTCGAAAAAACGGTGACATCATCTAAGTAGACCACTACACTCTGCCCTAGTAACCCCCGAAAAGCGATGTTCATAGCCCTTTGGAAAGTTTCCCCAACATTTATTAGTCCGAACGACATGCGACGAAAGGAGAATGTTTCCCAACTCATTCGAAACGTTGTCTTAATCCTATCAGGTTCTAAGACCATGACCTGATTTTAACTGGAGAACCCATCCAGCAGAGAGAAGAGCTCAGAACCTGAGACAGTTTGAAGGATTTGCGCCATGGATGGAATAGGGTAGTTATTTTTGTCTGACGCCTGATTAAGGTTCCAGAAATCGACGCAAAGCCATATTTCCCCAGATTTTTTTTCTTACTGGTACCAGATTAGATACCCATGTTGAGTGTCTGACCTTAAAAATAATGCGGGCGTCCAACAATTTCTTTAACTCCTTTTGTATGAGGGGTTCTAAGGCAGTATGCACCTTCCTCAGTTTCTGCTGAAATGGTTTGACACCCTCTCTAGTAGGAATGACATTGTAAATAATATGAGTATCATACGCTTTCAGGTCATCGTAAGTCTAAGCAAAGACATCTCGATACTTTTGAAACAAACTAATGAAAGCTTTTTTTTCTTCTGGGGTGCATTCTATTTCCAGATTAACATATTTGGGATCACACTCAATCCCGAGATTGATTTGCTCATGTAAGAGGGTGGAACTATGCATCTTGGCATTTGGCATACCTTTGAAGTGATTCTGAAGGTAAAATAGTGATTCCAATGACACCACCCATTTCGGTAAGGTATTTCCCTTCCAGGAATCCACCTCATCTTGTAATGTTTTTTCATGTTCCTCTTCATCGATAGCTGCGTCTTTGAATATTTCAGCATTTGCCATGAATTCCAGAATTTGTTGGTCATCATTAAACACGCACAAGTTAGTTGCGTTATCCGGTACTACTGGTTTATACAAAATTTCGATAGAAAAACCATCTCTAAGGGGTGTGAACCTAGCTGCGGCATTAGCTAGAGTATCAGCAGCAGCGTTGTTAAACCTAGGAACATACATGATATTGAAAGCTTTAAAATAATTTATGAGACGCCATACCTCTTGCTGGTAGTTTTTTAGAGGCGGAGACAAACAATGGATGCTATTGTGTACCTGTCTCGTGATGATTTCTGAATCCCCAATGACTTTCAGGCAGTTTGCTTTTAAGTCAATGGCCTTTTCTAGGCCGATCACCAATGCCCCGTATTCAGCAGTGTTGTTGGTACATTGGAATTCTAACCTGCAAGAGATCAAAAATCTTTCTCCTTTGGGATTTAGTAGGACGCATCTGACCCCTGACCCATCACGAGTTTTGGAACCGTTATAGTACAACTTCCACGTCTTCGTGTTGGGAAAGGGTAAACTTGACGTATGCAAGTTTAAAGAAAAAATTGTGTCATTGCAACTTGGGGTTTGTGTGGGGAATTCAATCTGGGTATCCGAGGAAATGGTTGAGATTTGAGGCTGATAGCACTCGAATGAAGATTCGAGGAGGCATACTCATAGATCTTGTTGTGCATAACTGATTGGTTCATTAGAGCTTTCAAGGTCGAAAACAGTATGTTTCATACAAGGTTCACTATTTACCCTGATCTGGTTATTTTTTCCTTTGTAAGGCAGCCATAAGTGAGACCAATTGGTGGCAAAGTAGCCCTGCAGCTTGCAAGACCAATCTCTACTAAGAAGAAGACTGTAAGCCTCCGAGATGTCTATGACGATTATGTCAATGCATTGGTGCACTTGGGCATCAGAGGATAATCGAATGATGACTTTATTTAATTCCCCAATGGTTGGGACTTGAGATCTGTCAAGTTGGATCATTTTGGCATTGGTTTTCTCTGGTTGAACATTCAGTTTCTTGCATACCGACCAGGGCATAACGTTGGTTGACGCACTAGAGTTGACGAGGTAGTTGTGGACGTTGAAATTAAACATCTCAAAGGTTAAAAGGAATGGGGGATTGAGCCTCTCGAGTTGGTGTTGGCAACGTTAACAATAGCTTGGAAGTTGACTATGGCTGGGGATCAGCCTACGGGATTTCCCTTGCTCGAAACGGTGGGTTTAACGGGGTCAAGAGAGAAGGTGAGGGCTTTAGCTATGAGTTCCCAATGAGTCGCCAATTTGCACAACTCGAATAACGAGATGTTAGCTCGCGTCTTCTTTAAATATTCGATGATATTGTAATATAACTCAGCGGGCAAAGATTCTAGCATTACGCATGACGTAGCCATGATAGTCTTAGTAGTAAACCCTTTGGATGCATCCTTAGATGTGGAGGGGTTCCTAATCACACTAGCGAGTGATTTGATTGAGTGTAAATCATCCATTCCTTTGGGTGAGGGGACAAATGTTTGACTAGTATCAGTTGGGGGGAAGATCCTATGCAACAAAGCTTTCTTCTTTTATTCTAAGGAAGAGTCTTTTACTGCACCTTTAATCCTAATATTGTAACTTTTGGGGGGTTTTGGGGGAGCCTCTCTGACACAGGTTTCTTGTATAGTGAAAACGTCTTCTCCCCGTAAGATCTCGAGAGTTAGAACAACAGAGGGGGAATCCTCACCAAGGGGGGAATCATCTTCTCCTAATTCATCTTTTTCATCCTCCGCTTTGTCGGCAGTCTGGTCTTCTAATAATTGGGTGACGATGGCAGTCATGTTATGTAACCATTGCGGGCATTTTTCTCGGAGTGTGAAGCCTAATGGAAAGTGCAGAAGTTATCTTTGCCTAATTCTTCTATGTTGAAGGTAGGTCTAGGATTTTGCGAAACTTTAGGGGGGAAATTATTGGTTTTCTGGAAAAATGGATTAGTGGGTTTGGACCCTCCAGAAGAATCATTGTTTCTTTGCTTTAGCTCAGACACTTCGTTTGTTAGTTGTTTTAGTGATTTGGTTAGTCCCTCAAAATCAAAAGTATCTTTGTCTTTATCGGTTGTTTTACTTGAGGAAACCTGGTTCCTCTTACCGAAATATTTTGGATCCTCTCATGACCCGTGTTCTAGGGTGCCAATTGAAATAAGATCCCTTTCGACCTCGAGTGTCATGGCAAAATTCTCTACCAAAGTGAGCTTTGCTTTGCGCTTAACGAAAACAGCAATGTCTCATGGCAAGGCCCTTGTGTAGTAATCAATCGTGATGGAATCATCAAGAGCTACCTCCATGGGGAACTTGTTTAAAATAGTGGTGACACATTGATTAAAATCCTTTACCTTCTCCTTCTTATTGCATTTCAGCACGTGAGCTCGGTGAGGAGCATGGAAGGTGTCTTATCATCTGAAAACTTGTCAGAAAGGGTTTCTGGAACTCGTCCCACGTTCGGATGGAGGAGATGGGTAGTGATCAACACCAAGTGGCTGCTTTATTTTCAAGGGTATGCGGGAATAGGCAGCATGCTACGTCATCATACTAGACCTTCATCATTTGTAGAGCTAAATAGAAATTGCTAATGTGGTCGTCAGCTAAGGTCCCTTTCTCCGGGTTGAATTTCAGGAGGTGTTTCTCATAATGTCGGGGCATATCATGTAGGAGGCCTCTAAGGTTTAAAGGGGATTGCACCATCCAAGCCAGTAGCATGGGACAACAGTTTGGTCGAGGGTTGAAAAGGGGGTGGCGATCATTGCCTTCTGATTCACTGTCTATACCTGACCTGCCGCTGGTGCGAGGGGGGCGTCTGGCTTCTCTCCTCGGCACTCTGAGATGTCCTAGATCCTTTGTGTTTCTCACATTCCGGCTGTATCTTAGGTTCCTAAGGAGATGTTGGTTGTTGTAAAATTTTATTTGGTCTCTAACGTAGTCCCCGGCCTCTTGTCCCAAGATCCCATGAATGCCCAGGGTGAGAGGTTGATCATTGGCAGGGTTTTCCTCAGAGATTCTTTGATTGTTCCCGCGCACTTCCCTTCTATGCATCTGGTTATTCTCACTAGTAAAGGTATTCTTAGGCTCCCCCTCTTCATCTTCCGGTTGGCTTCCCAACCCTTCGATAGATAGTCTTTTGACGGTGTCTGCATAATCATCCAGGGCTAAGCCAATTAACTGCGATACGAATTTAACAAGGATACCCTGACGCGTATGTTGAAGGTTGGAGGTGCGAAAGTTGGCTAGGGAGTTAGTGATGGGGATACATCTTAAACCCCTAGCAAATTGGCATGTGATAGGGTGCAAATCCCTGAGCTATTCATTAGTGACTTTGTACATGGGAAGTTCCTCCCCTCCAAGGGTGTCTTCAAGGGGGGGCATAGGAGTTTCTTCCTGGAGGGGTTTTGTGAAGGGCAGCCTGAACGGAGGGTTATATTATACCTTAGGGGGCGTGGGAGGCCGCGGTTGATTACTTCCTTCATGGGAAGTCTCTGTGTGAGGAGGGATTTTAGTGTTTGCCATGGCCCTCCTTCTAGCACCAAATCTGTTGATGGGCTGGGATTTATTACCAACAGTCAAGTGGATCTCTCTGGTGTAGGTTCCCAACTAGAGCCTGCACCAAGTGTGTTGGAGATCCCATTTGGTATGTGGGCCCAGCTGTTGCTCAGTTTTGCAGAGCTAGCTTCGGATAGAGGTGCGACATAAACTTAGTAGAAAGTGTGAGTTTTAAGAAACATAAGAGAATAATTGCCAAGTATCCTGTGTCATACATATATACCATGAATAGCAGGAGATAAGCCACACAGTCTCATGTAAAGTTACTGTTAGCAGGACTTTAAAAAAGACTTGTGCAAATTAAATAGATACTGCTTAACGATTGCAAAATTAGTTCACAATAATCAACCATTTACCAGCATACAAAACCATGTAGTCAAAATAGAGATTATACTAACACCTAAATAAATAGTTCATTAGCATGCGTACAGAGCGAAATAAACCAAATACCATTCATACGTAGCAAAACCAGATTCGGGGTACGAAATAGCATGTGGAGCGACTGCACATCAAGAAGTTTTCGGGAACATTTGATCTGTCAAGTGTGGAAAATACTCATGGTACCAACAGATAGATATTTGAAGCATTCAACAATGAAAACATACAATTAACTCTTGCATCGATTAAAAGAACCACACTTCTCTTAAGCACTATGTCTATTACTATCCAAAAGTACTTCTCTCTTAAAAGTGCTTGCAAATGAGATGTGAAGTTACATTTATAGGATGAGAGAGACCTTTGGTCTACTCTTAACTCTTGGACTTCCTAGTGACCTTTTGGCAACCACATAACTCTTAGCATTCTATGTGACCTTTTGTGTCCATAGAGTATTTCGTGCTATCATAGTACACACACACACACAAAAAATGAAATGGGTATCATCCTAGTTGACTAAGCTGCAGATGACGAGTTTTGGAATGTTGATCCCGAGCTTTTCGGTCAGGTAAGTGCGCCATATGTTGTATTATGTCACGATGGGGGAGATTTGTGGTTGGCCTTCATCATGTTGGTGTAAGCATTCCAATGCGTCTGGGATAAGAGTATTTCGCTTGGCATGTATATGATTGTTCAGGGTGCCCAAATTGGTGTAGAGCCTCACTAGTTCCACGATATAACGCTTGATATTTTCCGCTAAGGCCGGCATATCTCCTATGCGGACAATTCGTCTATACGTTTCTATGAATGCTTGCACCTCATTGTTGATCTCCTCCTGATTTCTGACCTGTCCAATTTCTCCAATAGAAGGGGACCCATGCAGTTGGATCATTGACTCAAGATTGTTGAACAATTTCCTGTAGGAAGCCAACACCCTTTCTGCATCTTTGACCAATTTTCTCTGGACTGCCTTTTGATACAAAGTTGGACTGTGGTATTCTACATAGCAATCCAATCTTTCCTAGGGACTACTGCCGAAGATTCAGGGTACTTTTCAGACCATTCGTGTATTTTATCTAGGGTGGTCATTGCCTCTTTGAGCATGGAAACCCTTTCCTTTGAGTGAGTCTGAATAGCCACTATGGGAGCTATCGTGTTGTGCAATTTTGCCATCTCCTCATAAACTACAGCCATAGTCTCTCCCAGGATCTTTGTTCATGATGCGACTACTATTTTGAAATCGGCTGACCCTGTATGTAGCAAGTGGAGTGTCGCGATTTCCTCCTCCAGGCTCTTCTTCCCTTGTTCTGCTACACTGACCCTTTGCTCGGATGTGTATTAACTATTTTGCAAATCTACAATTTGTCTACTCATCCAGGCTACGTTTTGTTCTGTGGCAACTACGAATGTTGTACCGGCAAAGGCAATCATTAGCGGGTTTGACGTGATATTTGGCACGATATCTATTACCATAGTTACCAATAATGGGTCAGCTGGGTTTCTATTGCAAGATCTCTTCCTCTCCTGTATAATCTTGAGGTTTACTTCATTAAATGTAATTTTAGTCAGATCTAGAACTTCTTCTTCTTGATCTTCTATGATGCCTAGCTCTAAGAGGGGTAGGTGTCCGCCAGTGAGGGGAGGAATGCAAGGTATGTCCAAAGGAGGAAGCTCACTCTGTCCTAGGCTTGGATCAACCACCCTGCTCGTCTCTCCTTGCTCAACCACTACCGTTTCCTTCTCCTTGTTTGCCCTAATATCCTCTTCCTGTTGCCTCCTTTCCCTTTTTGCTAGTGCCCGTTGCCTTTCTAGCTCTTGCTCCATGTTCTTCAGTTCCTGTTCTAACCTTTGTTGTTCATCTTGTTTTTCCTCGTAGCTTCTTCTACTTGTCTCTACTTTTTGGCTTGTTCTTCCCTTCTTTTCTCTTCCTCATCTCATGCTCTCTTTTCCTCTTCCTACCTCCTTTTCTCATGTTCTTGCCTTTTCCTCTCTATCTCAACATGGCTTTGAGTGTCGGGTTCCTGCGATTGTTTTCTTTCTAGTTCTCTCTGTCTCCTCAATTCTCGCTTCTTTCTTGCCAGTTTGGAATTTCTTTGTATGAGTGTAACTTCCTCTTCCTCGTTGTCACTTAGAGGATCTTCGGCTTCTTTTCCTTTTTGTTTCCCTGATGTTTCGGCTCTCTTCGGTGTTCTTTCTCTGAGGCTTTCATCATCCTGGAAATCATCAAGGAGTTCATCTTCTATGGCTTGTTGCTCATTGTGATGATCTCCCTTGTGGACTTATACCAGTTACTAATTATGTCCTCGAGGTCCTTCCTAATGTGGGCGTAAGACCAACTGAGTTTTGCCTTCTTATAGTGGGCAACTACGATCTTTTCAGGGTCACACGCTCTGTAATTCAGGGTCACAAAATGGCTCTGCTCAAGTTCTTCAACTTCCACTTCAACCTGCTTGAAGTATTCTACTACATACGCCTCGATAGTAAGAGGAAAAGGTGGCCAAGGTTTCTTCTTACCTTTGTGCAACACTTTTGAGAAACCCTGTGTCATCTGGTAGCATACCTCTCGTAGAAGAGTCCTATCTGTGACGAACATGGGTAGAGCGTGCAAAGGTTTATGAGTACCAAACACCCTGACTATTGTTCCCTCATCGATAGGGAACTAGTGAGCTAATTTAACCACGGTCCTCATGGCTCTTTGGGACATGCAAGGTGGATCTTCCCTGAACAACAATTGGTACAATGGGATGAAAAATGTTTCAGATATTATATCCAACATGGCTCTATAAGCTGTTTCCTAGAAGACCTTGTAGTGGCAATGGACAGGTAGGGGTACTGATGAGTCCCAATTGCAACTCCAGTGTTCAAAGTGGCACCTCGAACAGACAGCGTCAAGGAGGTACGAAGACATATAAAATTCTGGGGGTTTTCCGGGAGCTGGGCTTTGAGCAGCGGCTATGTTGGTTCTCAAAGATGATGACAAGATGCTCGCCCAATTGAAAATAATTCCCTGAGTGTCAATGGAATACATTGGTGGAACCCATGTGCCATAAAACACATCGTAGTCTGCCTTTCCATATAGTTGACACATCATTGCAGCGATTAACTGATATCCCCTACGTAGCCCTTCGGTCTTGTATGCCTGATATGTCTAGACCCAGAACTTCACAGGTTCTTGCCACCAATTCCTCAAGATGTCTTTCGTCGAGGTAGTGAATTCGGCGAGCCACTTGGTGTTAAAAATCTACTGCTTTTCAGGCAATTTATAATAGGCTCTTATATTCGTGGAAGAAATGGTAGCTATAGGCACCCCATCATGACCCGTAATCATCCAGTCTTTTGTGCTTGTGCACTGCAAGACCCATTCGATGATTTCAGCGCATGAGAATATTGGTGGATGAACTGCCACTTTATGTAACCTTGACTTTTTTACATTGATATATACGTGAAAGTCCTTTTGTGCCACTGAGATGTCCCTCTTAGCAAATTCTTCGTAGATCGCATACAAGGACATACTAGTCGTCTTACTTATATTTCACGCCGTATCTGCGAAGATAGGTGGCTAGTCATCTGGATCTGTCCCCCATGTCCCGCTTCCTGATGCACCTTGAGCTGTTTTAGTAGTTGGATGACCCATCTCATCTTCAAAAGAGGAAATGGATATGCACTCAAGCTCAACATCACCTGGCATGTCAAAAATGGAATCCCACGATGAGAGAGGGGGCATAACCATAAAATGAAAATACCAAAAGAAAACTTAGCCATTAAGAGGGAGGTTGTGGGAATGAGGGAGTTGCAAGGTATCTAATGTGATAGTGTGACTGAGGTCACAGGTTGGGCATGACCGTGAGGTTGAGATGCGAAGGGGCAGATTGTGGGTCGCACAAAGGATGTAGGAGTTGCGAGGTCGGAATGGTAGGAGGTCGTGGGGAAAGAGGAGTTGCAAGGTCGTAGAAGTAGGACATCGTGGGGAAAGGGGAGTCGCTAGGTCGCAATGGTAGGAGGTCACGGGAGTCGCAAGGTCGCAGAGTCACGGAGAAGGGGAGTCGTGAGGTCGCAGAGTCACAAAGTCATAGAGGGAAGGATATCGCGGCTGCGGGGTGTGCGACTAAAGTTCAGATTGTCCCAGAGGAGTGCCTCTAGATGACTTAGGGAGACTTGGGTCACTTTCAAAAGGATAAAACTTCGAATTCTTGATCTAACAAGGAGGATCAAGTGTAAGGAAAATTGAAAACTTGAGTGAAGGAGTAGGGGAAGGCCAAGGTGATTTATGGGGCACAACCGAGAAGGAGAGCTAAGTAAAGAGATAAACCCTAGGGAAGGAGGTGTTAGAGTCGGTCTTGTCATTCCTCCGTCAAAGATCAAAACTCTTTCTGCATTTCATTTTTAGGGGTCCCGCTCCATTCACTCAGCTGCATTCCGCTAGGGGCATGCCATAATATAACGAAAAAGGTCTTGTTAGTCAGTTCCACTCATGTCTGGCACCTGTTGGCTTAGGTCTTTTGTCAATGTTCACTAAAGTCCATTATAGTCAAGGTTCGGTCCTTTAATGGACAAAAGTCATTTTCAATCATTAGGTCTAGGGATTAGTCAATTTGGTCTTCAACCATGTCCAATAAAGCCATGCAGGCTAGAGGGAGCCCCTTACAAAGTTATGATTCAAAGAGTTTCATCATCATGTTGACAGACTTCGACTATTCTTCAAAACTCTGTTTTGAAGAAAAGTCAAACAGTGTGTTATTTGTGATAATTTTCAAAAAAGTCTCCAGTTGATTTCTTCAGGTGAAGTCATGGTTTCCCTGGCCAAACGCCATGTCATGCGACCCCTGTAAAAGTGCCAAAAAAAAAAAATCATCATTCTAGCTAAAAATTCAAAGGGAAAAGTGAAATTCAATGTTGCATTAACTCAGTGAAAAGAGCCAAAATGAAACATTAGCAAAGTGGGTTTTTGAAGAAGCAAAAATTTAACCCATGACTCCAAAAGTCTTTAAAAAGGATTCCTACAAGAAACATAATCATTTTGCATACCAAGGTGGAGAGAAAGAATTTCAAGGTGATTAAGACAAGCTAGCACGCGTTTGAGTGAAGTTTGGAGTCGTTTTCAGGAGCGCGGTGCACACAGCGCTACCCCACAGTGTTAATTTAACGCAGGCGCGGCGCACACCCACAGAGGCCCAAAAGAAAACTTAGCCATTAAGAGGGAGGTTGTGGGAATGAGGGAGTTGCAAGGTATCTGATGTGATAGTGTGACTGAGGTCACAGGTTGGGCGCGACTGTGAGGTCGAGATGCGAAGGGGTAGATTGTGGGTCGCACAAAGGATGTAGGAGTTGCGAGGTCGGAATGGTAAGAGGTCGTGGGGAAAGAGGAGTTGCAAGGTCGTAGAGGTAGGACATCGTGGGGAAAGGGGAGTTGCAAGGTAGCAATGGTAGGAGGTCACGGGAGTCGCAAGGTCGCAGAGTCGCGGAGAAGGGGAGTCGTGAGGTCGCAGAGTCACAAAGTCATAGAGGGAAGGATATCGCGGCTACGGGGTGTGCGACTAAGGTTCAGATTGTCCCAGAGGAGGCCTCTAGATGACTTAGTGAGACTTGGGTCACTTTCAAAAGGATAAAACTTCGAATTCTTGATCTAACAAGGAGGATCAAGTGTAAGGAAAATTGAAAACTTGAGTGAAGGAGTAGGGGAAGGCCAAAGTGATTTATGGGGCACAACCGAGAAGGAGAGCTAAGTAAAGAGATAAACCCTAGGGAAGGAGGTGTTAGAGTCGGTCTTGTCATTCCTCCGTCAAAGATCAAAACTCTTTCTGCATTTCATTTTTAGGGGTCCCGCTCCATTCACTCAGCTGCATTCCGCTAGGGGCATGCCATAATATAATGAAAAAGGTCTTGTTAGTCAGTTCCCCTCATGTCTGGCACCTGCTGGCTTAGGTCTTTTGTCAATGTTCACTAAAGTCCATTATAGTCAAGGTTCGGTCCTTTAATGGACAAAAGTCATTTTCAATCATTAGGTCTAGGGATTAGTCAATTTGGTCTTCAACCATGTCCAATAAAGCCATGCAAGCTAGAGGGAGGCCCTTACAAAGTTATGATTCAAAGAGTTTCATCATCATGTTGACAGACTTCGACTATTCCTCAAAACTTTGTTTTGAAGAAAAGTCAAACAGTGTGTTATTTGTGATAATTTTCAAAAAAGTCTCCAGTTGATTTCTTCAGGTGAAGTCATGGTTTCCCTGGCCAAACGCCATGTCATGTGACCCCTGTAAAAGTGCCAAAAAAAAAAATTCATCATTCTAGCTAAAAATTCAAAGGGAAAAGTGAAATTCAATGTTGCATTAACTCAGTGAAAAGAGCCAAAATGAAACATTAGCAAAGTGGGTTTTTGAAGAAGCAAAAATTTAACCCATGACTCCAAAAGTCTTTAAAAAGGATTCCTACAAGAAACATAATCATTTTGCATACCAAGGTGGAGAGAAAGAATTTCAAGGTGATTAAGACAAGCTAGCACGCGTTTGAGTGAAGTTTGGAGTCGTTTTCAGGAGCGCGGCGCACACACGGAGGAGTGCGGCGCACACAGCGCTACGCCACAGTGTTAATTTAACGCAGGCGCGGCGCACACCCACAGAGGCCCAAAAGAAAACTTAGCCATTAAGAGGGAGGTTGTGGGAATGAGGGAGTTGCAAGGTATCTGATGTGATAGTGTGACTGAGGTCACAGGTTGGGCGCGACCGTGAGGTCGAGATGCGAAGGGGCAGATTGTGGGTCGCACAAAGGATGTAGGAGTTGCGAGGTCGGAATGGTAGGAGGTCGTGGGGAAAGAGGAGTTGCAAGGTCGTAGAGGTAGGACATCGTTGGGAAAGGGGAGTCGCAAGGTCGCAATGGTAGGAGGTCACGGGAGTCGCAAGGTCACAGAGTCGCGGAGAAGGGGAGTCGTGAGGTCGCAGAGTCACAAAGTCATAGAGGGAAGGATATCGCGGCTACGGGGTGTGCGACTAAGGTTCAGATTGTCCCAGAGGAGGCCTCTAGATGACTTAGTGAGACTTGGGTCACTTTCAAAAGGATAAAACTTCGAATTCTTGATCTAACAAGGAGGATCAAGTGTAAGGAAAATTGAAAACTTGAGTGAAAGAGTAGGGGAAGGCCAAGGTGATTTATGGGGCACAACCGAGAAGGAGAGCTAAGTAAAGAGATAAACCCTAGGGAAGGAGGTGTTAGAGTCGGTCTTGTCATTCCTCCGTCAAAGATCAAAACTCTTTCTGCATTTCATTTTTAGGGGTCCCGCTCCATTCACTCAGCTGCATTCCGCTAGGGGCATGCCATAATCTAACGAAAAAGGTCTTGTTAGTCAGTTCCCCTCATGTTCACTAAAGTCCATGATAGTCAAGGTTCGGTCCTTTAATGGACAAAAGTCATTTTCAATCATTAGGTCTAGGGATTAGTCAATTTGGTCTTCAACCATGTCCAATAAAGCCATGCAGGCCAGAGGGAGGCCCTTACAAAGTTATGATTCAAAGAGTTTCATCATCATGTTGACAGACTTCGACTGTTTTTCAAAACTCTGTTTTGAAGAAAAGTCAAACAGTGTGTTATTTGTGATAATTTTCAAAAAAGTCTCCAGTTGATTTCTTCAGGTGCAGTCATGGTTTCCCTGGCCAAACGCCATGTCATGCGACCCCTGTAAAAGTGACAAAAAAAAAAATCATCATTCTAGCTAAAAATTCAAAGGGAAAAGTGAATTTCAATGTTGCATTAACTCAGTGAAAAGAGCCAAAATGAAACATTAGCAAAGTCGGTATTTGAAGAAGCAAAAATTTAACCCATGACTCCAAAAGTCTTTAAAAAGGATTCCTACAAGAAACATAATAATTTTGCATACCAAGGTGGAGAGAAAGAATTTCAAGGTGATTAAGTCAAGCTAGCACGCGTTTGAGTGAAGTTTGGAGTCGTTTTCAGGAGCGCGGCGCACACACAGAGGAGCGCGGCGCACATAGCGCTACCGCACAGTGTTAATTTAACACAGGCACGGCGCACACCCACAGAGGCCCAAAATTGTTCCCAGTTGCATCAAATCTTTTGGAATTCCTTCCAATTGCCAGGTAGGGTCTATCTCTTGGCTTGCTCATCAAATTTTTTGGATAGGATGATGGTTATGGCCGTTTATAATTGCAAAAAAAACGCCTAAACCCTACCACTTGAAATCACCAAAGCTATTGCTTTAGGGTTGCAAACTTGTTGTGTGGATGCCAAGGTTCCTCCTCCCTCTCATTTTTTCCCCTTCTCTCCATTTTTCCCTTCTCCCCTATCCCATTTTTCTCTATTTTCCCTACCCTAAAACACTACTGAACCCCTAGTCCCTATCCCTCCACTCATTTCTCAATGTAAACCCCAAAACCCTACCCTATAAAATCCCCAAACCCTCCTACATGTCCCTAAACAAAATTTCTCCCCATAACCCCTAATCCCATCATATTATTCCCTTCCTAACACTCCCTCTTTGCATTGTTCCCCTTGGTGGCAGAGTTCATATCATCACACAGTTTCATACCATCATCAAAGGGTAGTCCAAGCATAGTCTACATACAGCAGTCATGGCATCTGAGCATTCATTGGAGTATGATATGGAAACATAGATTGATTCATCCTCGGAAGAGCAGGCTCCCTAGAGACATCACAAAAGTGGAAAACATGTTAGGGATGAGCCAACCACCCTCACTGGATTGCAGGCCTGCCCTCTTGCTATGTCATGTTTCCAGCATCTATCATGTTTTGATTTTTGTCAAAGAGTGGCTAATGTTCGAGTTCATCATGAGTTGGCCCGTCTTTTTGTCCTTCACCTACATGGAGATCACTCTATTTTGGTCGGGGTCACCTTCACACTAACACCCGAAACTGTCTCATTAGCAACCGGCATACCAAATGTTGGAGAATAGTGGCACAAGAAACAGAAGGTTGATAGACAGCATTATGAGCCTTACATTAAGGCCAGTTTCTTGAGGCATCTCCAAAGAGTCTTTCCATTCAGATACTTGAAAGATGAATATTCTCCACTCATGAAATATTTCAGCTGTGAGGGGAGATTCTCTCCTTTATATGCCTATCACATCAAGTTGCTCATGCACTTTACCAGGGTACGGATGATGAACATCCCATATTTCATTTGCAGGAACATAGAGAGGATGAACACCTTCATGCAGCACAAGACACCTCAGCAGCAACTTAACAGTGTTTATCACTTTGCTCTTATTAAGATTTTGGTGGACCATCAGCTGGGATTACAGGGCATTACTTGGGATGACTTCATCTCCCGTGACCTCTTCAGCACCTCACAGGTATTATCAGAGGTTGAACATGATATAGGTGGTCCTTATCATCAGTATGAGCACCATGAGACCACTATTATGCCAGTATTTATCACCTATCAAAGAGACAGTAGACAGTTGTTTGCAGCAGCAAAGCGAGTGTTATCTCTGCCCGGGATGGAAGGGGCCTCGCTTCCGACATTAGAAACATAGGTATAGGACAAGGGCAAGAGGCCCATGCATGCCGAGGGGCCATCAGGTGAACAGGAGGCCGACGTCATCCTCATTCATGATGATGATGCAGATGAGGAGAGCGCCAAACTTAGGAGGACCATCCAGGAGCAGAAAACGGAGATCCAAGACTTGTCACTCAATTTGGAGAGGGCCAATTTGGAGAGGTAGAATTCATGTTTATTGCTCTGCCTGTGGGAAAGTTTCACATTAAGTGTTCTTCTTCTGTTGAAAAGGATTCATGTGTTTATGCCCTTTTCACCCTCCTAAACAATCTTTCCATTTCGCATTACTTCAAATTAAATTTCTAGACTTTCCGCTTGTCTTGCCTCATGAAGTAATATGTGCCTTTGTGTTAAATTCTCTGCTCATTGTTGTTCGTTGGTCCCATACATCCCAGAAACTCAGTCCTTTATAAAAAATTGCCTCTTGTTTCCATATTTATTTACCTAGCCTAAAATCAGTATTTCATTTTGAGTCATCTCAGACTTTATTGTGTATTTTTGCTGAGTGTGACCCGGAGAGAGCCCTTTCCTGTTCTGGTAGGGCTAGCTACCAGACTAAGCGTGGTTTGTGGTTACCCTGAATTTTGCCTTCCTTCAGCCTAAGGCAGATTTAGGTGCTAACATAGTGGCGACTCCGCTGGGGACAAATGCTTTGCTTGAAGATTGTTTTGCCCCAGTACATCTATCAAGCTCACATCTGATGGTTGATGGTGAACAACAATCATACATAAGAAGACGGCTGAAATCATTCACCTGGCGACTCCTTTCACTGAAGAATCCAGCAACCGGTGCTTCATGGTGACTCCACTGCAGAGGGATCAGTAGCTTTGAGATTTTTTAAAACGGAGCGAATTGCAAGAAGATACAATCCCATGAGCCGAGATCACATTCCAGGCTTTCCAAATAAGATTCTGAAAGTAGATTGGTCAAGGAATTTGCCTACATTTAAAGATGATGGTAGGAAGGATGCTGCTTTACATCTGGTTAGATTTCACATGCACATTCGCAAGTTGAAGGTTGATATTCCTGAAGATTGCTTATTGAAGATATTCCTAGCCACTCTGGAAGGTGAAGCCCAATCTTGGTATGAAAATTTGCCCACTGCTTGTATTTACTATCTAAAGGATTTTCATGCCATGTTCATTGAGAGATATAAAGAATCTTATCCATCATTAAATTTAGTTCAGGATTGTTGCAAGCATGCTTATGGTTTTATTGAGAGCCTTGAAAAATATTATGAGGATGATAATTTCTTGGATGAAGAGATCATGGAAGCCCTGTATGAAAATCCATTTCAGCAGCATAAAGATGATCATGAAAATCTGCAGCAGTATCAAGATTTTAGTATGGTGGAAGATGAAGGAATTTCGCATCTTGACGGTCAACAGGAATTACATGAAATGGATCAGCAGTATGAGGAAAACTTGTACACTCATTCACTTGAAATTAATGAAGACAATCACTGTTTGAGCAAGAGAAAACAAAAATTATTATCTCCTCTGTCTGAAAATGAAATAGATCAACTCTTGAGCAGTCATGTTCCAACTCAAGTTAACACAGATCTGCAGTGTGCACACAGTCAAGAAGGTGATGGTGGAAATTTTTCCTCTTTTGAAAAGGATGACAGTCCTGTGGGCAGCTTTATAGATTAGCAAGCTGAAGATTTCCATATGGCTAGAAATGATGAAAGAAGAAGTTTTGTTTCAGATATGGTGGAAATAAAAGATGATATGCAAAAAAATGATGTTCCAATCTCAGATAATGGGGATGATAAATCAGATCAAGAGACAGATGGTGAGGAGGAAAAAGAGAGTTGCATGGTTGAGGCTGCCTCAAATGGAGAAAATAGAGTTACAGACCTAACTGACCTTATCTCACCAGAACTAGATCTTCATGAGGAGGTAGCCCATTCCCTCTATGAACAGCAAGGTGAGATCTTTGTTCAAGTAAGTGAAAAAGCTCTGGGTGAATTTATGGTAGATGATATAAATGATTGTGTTGGGTTTCAAGAATAATTTGAGGTTTCTTTTCTCGTGACTGATGAATGCAAAGACAATCTGGCTGTCATATCATATGAAGATGACCTACAATATATTCAGACTTCAGCAAACCAGATCATTCAGGATCCCCTTTCAAACTCTTCCTCATATGTCTCATGCTTTGAAATGTTCTTTGAAGAGGAAATCTGCTCATCTATTTGTTCAGAATTTTTTGAGGACCAGGACCATACTTTTTCTGAAGTACATTATGAAGGAAGATCAGAATCAAAAGAAAAAGACATCTTGTTTCCTAAACAAGAGGTAAATCTTCATGTCTTTCATGATCCAATGGCAAATCTGTTGCAGTCAGCAGTGAAGGTGATTATTGCAGTATTCAGTGATGAAGGAGATCATGGTCAACTGTATTTTTGGATGCCCAGTTACCAGTGTCTATTGTTGACCAGTAGATCTGATCAGGAGAATCAATCAAGAAGGCATCTTCTTGATTGGTTATATTGGAAGACACATTACACATGATTGTACATATTGCATTAATATGCAGGTGGCTGTCATCATAATTTGAAACCCTCGAATCTTGATGGACTGCTGCCATTGAATAAGTTTTGTCAGTTCTTGTTTTAGTTAAGTCATTCATGAGTCATTTCCTTTTGCATTGAGTCAGTTTTTCAGTCATGTTGGTTTCATAATTAATGTCGGTTTAAGTCAAGTTCCAGTCAATAAATGTGTCAAATTCTTGTGTTGTTTGTCAAAATAATGACTCCATAGCCTAATGGACAAAGGCACTGTCTAGCTCTTCCAGAGATCTTTTGTTCTTGGCACCTCCAAGGAGCTACCATCCCCCATTGGAGCCAATGTTAGAGTTGGTCTTGTCAGTCCTTCGTCAGAGATCAAAACTCTTTCTGCATTTTATTTTTAGGGGTCCCGCTCCATTCACTTAGCTGCATTCCGCTAGGGTCATGCCATAATCTGACGGAAAAGGTCTTGTTAGTCAGTTCCCCTCATGTCTGGCACCTGCTGGCTTAGGTCTTTTGTCAATGTTCACTAAAGTCCATGATAGTCAAGGTTCGGCCCTTTACTGGACAAAAGTCATTTTCAATCATTAGGTCTAGGGATTAGTAAATTTGGTCTTCAACCATGTCCAATAAAGCCATGCAGACCAGAGGGAGGCCCTTACAAAGTTATGATTCAAAGAGTTTCATCGTCATGTTGACAGACTTCGACTATTCTTCAAAACTCTATTTTGAAGAAAAGTCAAATAGTGTGTTATTTGTGATAATTTTCAAAAAAGTCTCCAGTTGATTTCTTCAGGTGCAGTCATGGTTTCCTTGGCCAAATTCCATGTCATGCGACCCCTGCAAAAGTGCCCAAAAAAAAAATCATCATTCTAGCTAAAAATTCAATGGGAAAAGTGAAATTCAATGTTGCATTAACTCAGTGAAAAGAGCCAAAATGAAACATTAGCAAAGTGGGTTTTTGAAGAAGCAAAAATTTAACCCATGACTCCAAAAGTCTTTATAAAGGATTCCTACAAGAAACATAATCATTTTGCATACCAAGGTGGAGAGAAAGCATTTCAAGGTGATTAAGACAAGCTAGCACGCGTTTGAGTGAAGTTTGGAGTCGTTTTCAGGAGCGCGGCGCACACACAGAGGAACGCGGCGCACATAGAGAGCACAGCGTACACAGCGCTACCCCACAGTGTTAATTTAACACGGGCGTGGCACATATACACAGCGCAGCGCACTGGGTTTGCTACGCGGCGCACACCCACAGAGGCCCGAAATTGTTCCCAATTGCATCAAAGCTTTTGGAATTCCTTCCAATTGCCAGGTAGGGTCTATCTCTTGGCTTGCTCATCAAATTTTGTGGATAGGATGATGGTTATGGCCATTTATAATTGCAATAAAAAATGCCTAAACCATACCACCTGAAATCACCAAAGCTATTGCTCTAGGGTTGCAAACTTGTTGTGTGGATGCCAAGGTTCCTCCTCCCTCTCATTTTTTCCCCTTCTCTCCATTTTTCCCTTCTCCCCTATCCCATTTTTCTCTATTTTCCCTACCCTAAAACACTATTGAACCCCTATTCCCTATCCCTCCACTCATTTCTCAATGTAAACCCCAAAACCCTACCCTATAAAATCCCCAAACCCTCCTACATGTCCCTAAACAAAATTTCTCCCCATAACCCCTAATCCCATCATATTATTCCCTTCCTAACACTCTCTCTTTGTATTGTTCCCCTTGGTGGCAGAGTTCATATCATCACACAGTTTCATACCATCATCAAAGGGTAGTCCAAGCATAGTCTACATACAACAGTCATGGCATTTGAGCATTCATCGGAGTATGAGATGGAAACAGAGAGTGATTCATCCTCGGAAGAACAAGCTCCCCGGAGACATCACAAAAGTGGCAAACATGTTAGGGATGAGCCAACCACCCTCACTGAATTGTAGGACTGCCCTCTTGCTATGTCATGTTTCCATAATCTATCATGTTTTGAGTTTTTTCAAAGGGTGGCTAATGTTCGAGTTCATCATGAGTTGGCCCGTCTTTTTGTGCTTCACCTACATGGAGATCACTCTATCTTGGTCGGCGTCACCTTCACACTGACACCCGAAACTGTCTCATTAGCAACCGGCATATCAAATGTTGGAGAACAGTGGCACAAGAAACAGAAGGTTGATAGGAAGCATTATGAGCCTTACATTAAGGCCAGTTTCTTGAGGCAACTCCAAAGAGTCTTTCCATTCAGATACTTGAAAGATGAATATGCTCCACTCATGAAATATTTCAGCTGTGTGGGGAGATTCTCTCGTTTATATGCCTATCACATCAAGTTTCTCATGCACTTTACCAGGGTATGGATGATGAACACCCCATATTTCATTTGCAGGAACATAGAGAGGATGAACACCTTCATGCAGCACAAGACACCTCAGCAGCAACTTAACAGTGTTTATCACTTTGCTCTTATTAAGATTTTGGTGGACCATCAGCTGGGATTACAGGGCATTACTTGGGATGACTTCATCTCCCATGACCTCTTCAGCACCTCACAGGTATTATCAGAGGTTGAACATGATATAGGTGGTCCTTCTCATCAGTATGAGCACCATGAGACCACTACTATGCCAGTATTTATCACCTATCAGAGAGGCAGTAGACTATTGTTTGCAGCAGCAAAGCGAGTGTTATCTCTGCCCGAGGTGGAAGGGGCCTCACTTCCGACATCGGAAACAAAGGTACAGGACAAGGGCAAGAGGCCCATGCATGACGAGGGGCCATCAGGTGAACAGGAGGCCAACTTCATCCTCATTCATGATGATGATGCAGATGAGGAGAGTGCCAAACTTAGGAGGACCATCCAGGAGCAGAAAACGGAGATCCAAGACTTGTCACTCAATTTGGAGAGGGCCAAATGGATTATTAGGTATTTGGAGTAGAGGAAAAAACAGCTTGAGGACCAGCATGAGATCATGGAGCTGCAAAGAATCCGTGAGAATCGCCAAGCTGCCCAACATAGGAGGATTGAGCTCACTCCCTTAGAGCAAGAGATTAACAATGACCGAGAGTCTTGGCTCAAGCGTATCAACATCCACCTTGAGAGACTGCTGGAGAAGGCCGACAAGGATAAAACCATATTGAGGCGGATGGTTTATCACTACAGGGCACGAAACATGAGTTCAAAGGCACGGATAAGGAGTTTGAAGGCAAAATTGAGCAAAGCGACAAAGAGGCAAAAGAGCCAAAAAGAGAAATATCGGCTTTGAATCTTGGTTGGGGTCTCTGTGGCCTAGCATAGCGCCTCATGGAGAATCTCCAACCCAAATTTCAAGAAATTTGGGGAAATTTTGGTCACATGGCAAATTTTTGGTCACAACATAGGTTTTTTCTCCTTGTGCGCCGCGCCACTGGCATGGTGCTTAGGATTGGGGGCTTCAAATCACAAATGGATTGCAATTTTGGATTCAGCATGAAAAATCATGCCTACTGGTGCACGGACAAGAAATTTGGGCATGATTTGAGTCCCCGGGAGGTCAAAAACACTCAAAAAATGACCTCTCTGCCCCTATTTTGACACACAGGAAGCAGTCTTGGGAGAATGAAGTTTTGGAGGGGAAACTGAGCACCAAATTCAGAAATTCCACTTGGGTTGGAAAGTAGACAAGCCAGGCTTTCCAACAAGGACACTTGCGCACAATTTGGACTCCTACAGGTACCTCAAAACAGCCTCTAAAGTGGCGTGGTGCATATAGATTTGGGCGCAGCACATATAGAGAAAAAGGCCAAAATCACTTCCGCTTCGCGACATTTCGATTCGCGACTTTCTCCAAGCGGGCCCGCTCATCTACACTACACTTTTTTTCGGCACCTAAGGAAAAATTTAAAGTATTTCCACTAAAGGTTGGCTTCTATCCAAGTGGCAAAGGAAGGCGAGCAGTCACCCAAGCCATTTGTCATTTTTGTAACGCTGCACCTGTAACTAATGGTTGGCTTTTCCACTTCCACTTTGTAATGATCGAAAAACTCCCCCACCTTGTTGTTCTATTTCTCATGGCACAGTCTATTTATTGTATGCAAACCATTTGTAAATGATTGGTTGTAATTTCTGGGAGATTGTGGGAGAGAAACTCAGTTCTTCATTGTATATTTTGACAGAGAATTAATGAAAGGCAGCGGCTCTGGTTCATGAGATTCATGTGGTGTGAGTGTAGAAAATGTGTTCTCTTTATGTTTCATATGTATTTCATAATGTTTCACAGTTCATTCATATTCATTTCCAGTGAAATTTTCCAAGTAAGATAAGGTAGAATTCATGTTTATTGCTCTGCCTGTGGGAAAGTTTCACGTTAAGTGTTCTTCTTCTGTTGAAAAGGATTCATGTGTTTATGCCCTTTTCACCCTCCTAAACAATCTTTCCATTTCGCATTACTTCAAATTAAATTGCTAGACTTTCCGCCTGTCTTGCCTCACGAAGTAATCTGTGCCTTTGTGTTAAATTATTTGCTCATTGTTGTTCGTTGGTCCCAGACATCCCAGAAACTCAGTGATTTATAAAAAATACCCTCTTGTTTCCACATTTATTTACCTAGCCGAAAATCAGTATTTCATTTTGATTCATCTCAGACTTTATTGTGTATTTTTGCTGAGTGTGACCTAGAGAGAGCCCTCTCCTGTTCTGGTAGGGCTAGCTACCAGACTGAGCGTGGTTTGTGGTTACCCTAAATTTTGCCTTCCTTTAGCCTAAGGCAGATTTAGGTGCTAATAGGAGGTAAGCCAGAGGTCAGGGGATGCAGTTTATGCCATTTGGAAGAAAAATAATCATTGCAGGAGGGAGGATTGTTACTTACTGAAGTCAGACGCAAGCACGAAGTCGGGTCATGTTGGGTTGTGTTATATTCTTTCCACGACTAGCCCACATAGTTAACCGAGAGGTTAGAAAGGGGGCAGGGCCCCCCTTTCGTTGCATCGATTGCGTAGTGAGGGGAGTCAGAGGGGGTTTGAGGGGTGCATGTAACCCCACTTTATGGGGTCTGGGGCAGCGCCCCGAAAAAGTTTGGTTTTGGACCCTATGTTAGATTGGGCGAACCTACCTATGGTTTTGTGCATGATTTTCGCACGTGGTTTTGGATGCGATGGTTTTTTTCCATGGTTTTGGACATGATGGTTTTCGGTCCATGGTATTGGATGCTTTGGCATGTATAAATATGTATTATAACGTTGAAAAGAACATAATGAAAAATTAAGCTGGTAGTCCCGGTTTTGGGATCCAGGGGAAAATCCCTGTGTATATGTGTTTTATGTGTTATGCTCTCGCATTGTTTATTTTCTGTGTTTTAGAATTAGTATGCAAGTAATTTTTGTAGAGGGTTAAAACCTACCTTTGGTATCAGAGCTGTTTTGGCTACAAGGAGATGCCTTTGTTGCTGAGGGGTTTTGCTCAGGCTTGTGGTAGACCCTGTTCAGAGGGAGATCTGCGAGATCGATTCTGGTGGTGAAAGAAGATGGCGAGCAGTGGAAAGATAGAGATCAAAAAATTTAACGGTCAGAGTTTTGAGTTGTGGAAACTCAAGATGAAGGATCTGTTGGTGGATAAAGATCAGTGGATCACAGTAGATCCGGGTACTAAACCAAGGGGAGTGTTCGATGAAGAATGGAAGAAGTTGGATCGGAAGGTAAAGAGCACAATATGATTGTGTGTCTCAGATTCAGTATTGTTGAATGTATCAGGGGGAGCTACGGCAAAGGCTTTGTGGGACATCTTAGGGACTTTGTACCAATCTAAGTCTCTAGTGAATGAATTGTTCCTACGGAAAAAGTTGTATAACCTGAGGATGAAAGATGGAGACTTGGTGATAGAGCATCTGAACGCATTTAATACTATGGTAAGTAAATTAGCATCTATTGATATTAAAATTTTAGATGAAGATAAGTGCATCAGTTTGTTGTGTTCTCTACCAATTCGTGGGATTAGTCTGGTTATTGCAATAGGTAGCAATGCAACTACCTTGTATTTGATGAAATAGTCTCATCCTTGCTGATGGAGGAGATGACATGAAAAAAATATGGAGAGCCAGAATGGTGATGCCTTGTCTATACGATGACAGTCCCAGAATAGAAACAAAAATAAGTCATCGAAAGGGAGATCTAGATCTAGAGGGAGATCTAAATCTCGAGGAAAACCTGTAAAGGTGGTGTGCTGGAAATGCAGAAAGGAAGGGCACTACAAAAGGGACTGTAAATCTAAAGCTCTTGATAAAGGAAAGGGATCTGATGATGCTCCTTCTGCAGAGGCAAAAACCACCTCATATGAAGGTGGCAATGTGTACTTGGCTTCTTCAAGTACACATGTAGATCATGAGGCATGGTTGATTGACTCAGGTCCATCCTTTCACTTCACTCTCCATAGAGAGTGGTTTTGTGAGTATGAGAAATACGATGGTGGTGATGTCTTCTTAGGGGATGATAGGAAGGCTAGAATTGTTGGTCGCAGAAAAGTAAAGTTGAAGTTGCAAGGTGGAAGGGTTAGAACACTTCCAAGTGTTTTGCATATTCATGCATTAGCCAGAAATCTAATTTCTGTAAGTAAGTTGGATGATGCAGGTGTAAAAATAGTGTTCGAGAAGGATACCTACAAGATGGTTCGAGGAGCACTGGTATTGACATGGGGAGTTCGAATTGGAACTCTGTACAAGCTGCAAGGTAGCACAGTTGTTGATGGGTGCAACAGTTCTGTGGTTCCTGAAAGTGGAGCAGAAAATCTAGTGGTCTCTGGAGAGAAGGGCCTTCGAATACTTCATGGTAAAGGTACGGTAGAAGGTATGAGTAATAGCTCTCTGGATTTTGATTTCTGTGAAAATTGTGTATATGGTAAGTAGAATTGGTGAGTTTCCCCTCTTGTGGTAAGAGGGCGAAACATATATTAGAGCTTGTGCATAGTGATGTGTTTGGACCTGTGAAGGTTCCATCACTGGGTAAGTCTGTGTGCCATGTATCATTTATAGATGACTGCTCAAGGAATACATGGATATATTTCCTTAAGAATAAATCTGAAGTCTTTGACAGGTTTAAAGAATTTAAGTTTCTGGTGGAAAACTAGACAGAGAAGAAGATAAAGGTGTTGAGGATAAATAACGGTGGAGAGTTTTGCAGTAAGGAATTTGCATAATTCTGTAGGAAGTGTGGTATAGCACGACAAAACACTACTCCATACACACTTGAGCAAAATGGAGTTGCAGAAAGAATGAACAAGACGTTGATGGAGAGGGAAAGAAGCATGCTCAGTGGTGCCAGGTTAGGATAAGAATTCTGAGCAGAGGCAGTGGAGACTACATGTTACCTGGTTAACAGATCACCTTTATCAATGTTGGAGGATAAGACTCCACAAGAGGTATGGACTAGTAAAAAACCATCTCTTTCACATTTGAGGGTATTTGGATGTGATGCATATGTACATGTTCCAAAGGAGAAAAGAATCAAGTTGGATAGTAAATATGAGAAGTGCATCTTTATTAGGTATAAGGATCGTTTAAAGGGTTATAAGCTTTGGAACCTAGTAATAAGGAAGGTTGTGTACAGCCGAGATGTGGTGTTTAGAGAGGTGAAAGATGTTATTAAACATGAAGTCCAACCAAAGGAACCTAAGAAGATAGAGTTTGAGCTAAAGGAGGAAGAATCAGACTATACAGCAGAGGAGGAATCAGAAGACGAAAAGCCACAAACTCCGGGTGTGAGAAGATCAGTTTGACAAAGAAGGTAGCCAGAAAGGTATAGTCCATCTGCTTTCTGTTCAAATTTTGCTTTATCTATTATTGATGATGATCCCAGAACTGTGAAGGAAGCAGTAGATTCAGAGGATGGAAAACTCTGGAAAGAGGCCATAGTTGATGAAATGGCATCATTGCACAAAAATGAAGCTTGGGATCTGGTGGAGTTGCTGGCTAAAAGGAAACACATTGGCAGCAAATGGGTGTTCAAGAAGAAGACAAATGTAGAAGGAAAGGTGGAGAAATACAAAGCTCGATTGGTAGCAAAAAGTTATTCCCGGGTGCCGGGAATTGATTTTGGTGATATTTTTTCTCTTGTTGCCAAGGTAACTTCTATTAGACTACTTTTATTTGTCGCTGCTGCTTTTGATTTTGAGGTAGAACAGATGGATGTGAAGACAACATTTCTTCACAGGGATCTGGAAGAGGAGATCTACATGAAGCAACCTGAAGGCTTTGCGGTGAAGGGTAAGAAAGAACTGGTAAGCAATTAAAGAAGTATATGTATGGGTTAAAACAGTCACCAACGATGTGGTATCAGAAATTTGATACATTGATACGGGGACTTGGCTTCACCAGAAGCAAAGCAGATCACTGTGTGTATTTTAAATTAATTGGTGACTGTGTTATTTATCTGGTCTTTTATATGGATGATATGTTGCTGGTTGGAAATGAAAAAGAAATTATCCAATATTTGAAGACCCATTTGTCCTCCAAATTCAACATGAATGATCTTGGTGCTGCAAACTGTATTTTTGGCATGGAAATTAAAAGAGATCAGACAAAGAGGAAGCTCTGGTTAAACCAGAGGAAGTATGTCGAGACAATATTGCAGAGGTTTAATATGCAGGATAGTAAACTGGTGAAGGTTCCTATTCCTATTATCGCCCCAAGAAACTCTCCTAGGTTGTATCTCAGAGATGCTCGGGAAGATTACAAACTCAACATGATGTTGAAAATGGATGAATGGAAGGAATGATGCTTGTTCAAGCCAGATAACCACTCCTACTTTGCTTGACTCCAGACATGCGTGAACACCCCCAGACTACAAGGCTTTAGACCACCAATTACTCATAGTTTAAGGATTGGGTTAACATGGAGAATACTAACCACACAGCAAATGCACAAGACCCTGTGATGGCCGACTGCAACCAGTAAAGAGGTCTGCAAATCTGTTTCCTCATGCACAGACAGGATGACAGCTCTCTGTCACTAAGTAAACAGAAACTTGAATAACACATTCATTGATATAAACAAGACTTTAACACAGAGGTAGGATGACAACTCCTCTAATGCTAAATATCAAGAGTTCATGAAAATTGCATAACAGGCACAGCCTAGAACAGAATAGAAGTGAAAAGTGAGCAATTAACTGCAAAAGAAGCTTGTATTAGCTGAAAATGAAGACGAGACGCTGCAAGTATCAAAGCAGTTATAGTCTCCAGAAGTTGAACCTTACATCAAAACAACAACCATCAACCCTGATGAGATCTGTTTTCTGGGTATATATAGAGTTTCTTTACAAAGATGTTCTGCTATTCTAGGCATGGAGGGGTCATAATTGACCACCAACTGCTTTAACTGTCTTATGGAGTTTCTGGTGCAATCTGCCTGCTTCAGTGGACGAATTTGATCTTCTCGGATGCTCTGTTGTCCTTCTCGAGCAGGTGAAGTGTAGCATGGGTGAACTTTCATGACAGTTAAATGCATTTAACTTCTCGAGGCTTGTCCTTTTCTTCTCGGCCATTTTGTTTCTTGAATGCGATGGTTGAGGATCTACTATAAACGGTACCGGGAACTAGTTATGCTCGTCCTTTGGGCGAGCGATGCGAGTTATCGGGCGACACGTGGCGGATGGGACAGGACAAAAACCACTTTGATCGTGAGTTAACATGTGGTCAGTTTGTGGGCGCGAGAGGAGCGAATGCCATCCGATCGCGGCGGAGTTGATCGGACGGTGCTAGTTTGATCACACAAGTTTTGTTTGACGTGATAGGGAACAACAGGTTAGGGGTTTAGTAAAAGCACGTGGTTATATGGGTTTAAAACTTGGCACCTAGGGGCTTGACGAAACAGGGGCTTATGCCGAGTTTTGGAGGAAAATAGAGATGTCGGGGGGGTTAAAAGAGTGTAAGGAGAATAAAGGAGAAGAGAGAAACAGACTACTGCGAGCTACCTCTGAGCATAACACACGGGCAAGCTCGCATTTGGTCCTCCAAATGTCAAGACATGTAGCAGAGCTAACACTGGCTCCTTCTGGGTATGAGATCCTCCCTATGAGGTCTTAAGAACCTGCAGATCAATGCCTTTCCGATGAAAACTAATTAGCAAATTCCTAGTGTTCCATTGGGCATGGAGTCTATGAGCTTACACTAAAACTAATAAAACAACCTATTTACAATTTTAAGGCCCAAGACCTTAAACAACATAAATTTTCAGAAAACGCCCATTGACTGGGCCATCAAAAACTGCTTCTCCTCCCATACTTTGTAGTAGGAAGGTATTGTTCCCTTGGATCTGAGAAATAATAAAAGGCCTTGTCCAAAAAGCATCAAACTTCCCATGGTTGCCTTTCTTTTCTTTCAGTGCATCCCTCTTGGAGAAAACAGTCACCATACTGAAGACTGGCCCCTTTTTGCCTTTCTATGAATGGTCTCTTTCTCTTGGTCAATGTGCATGTCAGCCAATCCATCAAAGACTTGCAAAATCGGGTTGATTTAATCACCTACCTCAAAAAGTTTAGGACATTTTACCTTATCAGGTAGAGATGGTTTATACTTTATCTCCTCTATGTATGCTCTCATCCACACGTCATCTTCATTGATATCCAGGTTATCAGCATAACTATAAAAAGATTCAAGGTTTTCTTCAGCTGTTACCCCCTCTGTACCAGTGAACTTTGGCATATACTTCTGGTATTCCCCTGCAGGCATGGCATTCAAAGGAACATGCAGGACTAAGGTTCCATACCTAGCAGCTATGATTCTTTCCATTTTTTAGGTGCTTTCTGGCCTGCCATGACTGGGGTAGGTGGAAGGATACTGGCAGATTGAATATTGGGTAACAATGAAATGGATGACAGAGACAAGGGAATATGATGGACTGTATGGGAGACTTTATTTGGACTGAGATCCAAAGGGGAGCTAAATAAACAAGGAGCTTTATGAATCTCTGAAGGTGATTCTTCACTAGCAATACTAGGCTCTAGTTCTTCAAACTGTGTATTCTCAACTATAACCTTCTCTTGCAGAGATACATAAGATTTCTTAGGCTTACCTGATCCTAATGCTCCTTTCTATGATGTTTTCTTCGATTTGAAAATCTTCTCAGGGTCAGGCACTAGGTCAGCTGATGATTTCTAAGGATTTCTCCGAGTATGTCTCACAAACTGAGCCAGAACTGTAACGTGGAGAAGCCACCAGGTTGGTTCTCCAGTAGAGTCGCCAGATAGATGATTACAACTAGAAATGTGCCCAGACTTTGTCTATCATCAAAATCTGGAACTATGTTGTTCTCCCAGGGAAGCTGAGCTTCAATCTCCTCTCCCCAGAAACAATGCCAATCAATGGTATCACGCCAAGAAACTCTCCTAGGTTGTATCTCATAGATGCTCAGGAAGATTACAAACTCAACATGATGTTGAAAATGGATGAATGGAATGAATGATGCTTGTTCAAGCCAGATAAACACTCCTACTTTGCTTGACTCCAGACATGCATGAACACCCCCAGACTACAAGGCTTTAGACCACCAATTACTCACAGTTTAAGGATTGGGTGAACATGGAGAATACTAACCACACCAACAAATGCACAGAACCCTATGATGGCCGGCTGCAACTAGTAAAGAGGTTTGTAAATCTGTTTCCTCATGCATAGACAGGATGACAGCTCTCTGTCACTAAGTAAAGAGAAACCTGAATAACACATTCACTGATACAAACAAAACTTTAACACATAGGTAGGATGACAGCTCCTCTAATGCTAAATATCAATAGTTCATGAAAATTGCATAACAGGCACAGCCTAGAACAGAATAGAAGTGAAAAGTGAGCAATTAACAGCAAAAGAAGCTTGTATTAGCTGAAAATGAAGACGAGACGCTGCAAGTATCAAAGCAATTACAGTCTCCAGAAGTTGAACCTTACATCAAAACAACAACCATCAACCCTGATGACATCTGTTTTCTGAGTATATATAGAGTTTCTTTACAAAGATGTTCTACTATTCTAAGCATGGAGGGGTCATAATTGACCACCAACCGCTTTAACTATCTGATGGAGTTTCTGGTGCAATTTGCCTGCTTCGGTGGACGAATTTGATCTTCTCGGATTCTCTGTTGTCCTTCTCGAGCAGGTGAAGTGTAGCATGGGTGAACTTTCATGACGTAAATGCATTTAACTGCTCGAGGCTTGTCCTTTTCTTCTCGGCCATTCTGTTTCTTGAATGCGGTGGTTGAGGATCTGCTACAAACGGTACTGGGAACTGGTTATGCTCGTCCTTTGGATGCACAGAGTAGTTAAGGAATGTGGACTTCATGGCGGATGTATGAGTGGGCGGAGGATAGATATCAACTTTTGGATTGCACAGATGGACGTCGGATATGGCACAGCGGGAGAAATCAAGAGGAAACGGGGCAAAGTGATTGTGAGCCGTTGGATCTCGGGTGAGCAGATCCAACAGCTATCGAGCGGAGGACCTGTACAGGAGTTAACGAGTGGGGACGGAGGATAAGCGGTAAGCAGTATGTATCGCACCGCCTTTGGAGGGTGAGCGGTAATCGTATAAGGGCGAGAAATGCAAGTTATCGGGCGATGCGTGGCGGATGGGACGGGACGAAAACCACTTTGATCGCAAGTTAACGCACAGTCAGTTTGTGGGCGCGAGAGGAGCGAATGTCGTCCGATCATGGCGAAGTTGATCGGATAGCGCTGGCTTGATCACATAAGTTTTGTTTGATGTGACAGGGAACAGCAAGTTAGGGGTTTAGTAAAAGAGCACGGTTATATGGGTTTAAAACTTAGCGCCTAGGGGCTTGACGAAATAGGGGCTTATGCCGAGTTTTGGAGGAAAGCGGAGATGGCATGGGGGGGGGGTTAAAAGAGTGTAACGAGAATAAAGGAGAAGAGAGAAACAGACTACTGTGAGCTGCCTCTAAGCATAACACACGGCCAAGCTCGTATTTTGTCCTCCAAATGTCAAGACATGTAGCAGAGCTAACAATTCCTATAGGAGTAAAGTTATATGTTGAACAGTGTCCCAAGACACAAGAAGAGGAAGAGGACATGTCCCATGTTCCATATGCAAGTGTAGTCGGTAACCTGATGTATGCGATGGTCTATACTAGACTAGACATTGCACATGTAGTGGGAGTATTGAGCAGGTTTATGTCAAAACCAGGGAAGGAGCACTGGACAATAGTGAGGTGGGGTTTTAGGTATTTGCATGGCACTAGTGATTATGGTTTGTGCTACCAAGGAAGACTAGGATTGGATAGAGTGTTGGATATTCGTGGCTTCGTTGATGCAGACTGGGCTGGAGATCTGGATCAGAGAGGATCTACAAGTGGGTATGTGTTTAACCTATTTGGAGGTGCAGTCAGTTGGATGAGTAAGAAACAATCTATAGTGGCACTATCAACTACAGAGGCAGAATACACAGCAGCCACTCATGTAAGCAAGGAAGCAATTTGGTTGTAGATATTGTGTTCAAATATGGGGTTAGTATAGGGAGCTATAACGATAGATTGTGACAGCCAAAGTGCAATTTTCTTAGCAAAGAAACCTGCATATCATTCAAAGACAAAGCACATTGATGTTCAGTATCACTTTGTAAGGGATATGATAGAAGACAAAAAGGTGTTGCTGGTAAAGGTGGACACTTTGAAGAATACTGCAGATGCATTTACAAAATATGTGAGCTCTGAGAAGTTCTCTTGGTGTAGAGAAACAATGGGCATTGCAAGGTTGGATATATGACTAAGCTCTCTTGTCGCCCCTTGTGGAAAGAAAACAACAAGTGGGAGAATGTTGGGTTGTGTTATATTCTTTCCATGACTAGCCCACGTAGTTAACCGGGGGGTTAGAAGGGGGGCAGCGCGCCCCCTTCGTTGCACCGATTGCGTAGCAAGGGGAGTCACAGGGGGTTTGAGGGGTGCAGGTAACCCCACGCCCCGGAAAATTTTGGTTTTGGACCCTATGTTAGGTTGGGTGGACATACCTATGGTTTTGTGCATGATTTTCACACATGGTTTTGGAAACGATGGTTTTCGATTTATGGTTTTGGATAAGATGGTTTTCGGTCCATGGTATTGGATGCTTCGGCATGTATAAATATGTATTGTAACATTGAAAGGAACATAATGAAAAATCAAGTTGGTAGTCCCAATTTTGGGATCCAGGGGAAAATCTCTGTGTATATGTGGTTTATGTGTTATGCTCTTGCATTTTTTATTTTCTGTGTTTTAGAATTCGTATGCAGGTAATTTCTGTACGGGGTTAAAACCTACAGGTCAGAGGGATTTATGCCTTCTGGTGCAACCAACAGAGCTTTGTCAAATGCGAGCAGGGTGCCCTACTATTTATAAAATCATCGCACGTGTGGAGATCGCGAGGGTGGGGAGGGGGTATATTGCGACCTTGTGACTCAAGGGTCACATGCGACTCAGGGGTCGCGAAGTCGCATGGGTCGCGAAGTCACGTTGGAAGATGCGGATAGGAGATGTGACCTTGTGACCTTGTGACCTTGCAACCTGGCGACCTTGTGAGTCGCAGAGTTGCAGGGTCGCAAAAGTTCCTGGCTGTAACTAAGGCAACTTTGTGACTCGGAAGGTCGCGGGGTCGTGAGGTCACGTGGGATATAGGTAGTCAAAAGTGTGACCTTGCGACTTAGTGACTGGCGAGTCGCCAAGGTTGCAAGGGTTGTCTTGGTCGCGGGTATATGCTATAGTCGCGTTGCAACTATGCAACCTGGTCTTATTTCATGAACTTGCGACTTAGCTTAACTTAGCCAAAATTTGGAATTCCCTCAGATTTACTGACACTGACGAAACTTCGGGAAGGGTCTAATGGGGCCGAAGCTTAGGCTTGATTTAGGGGGTCCAAAAATTTTATGTTTATAGGGATTTTGGGAGGTGTTGTCGTGACAACTAGAACACATCACTAGTAGGAAGGGCTCGAGGTCTGCAATAGGTAATGATATAGCCTTTCATCGTCTCACCACCACTTCTTCCACCTAGAAGAGATATGGTGGCACCTCACTTTGACAAACCTAACATAAAGTAAATATCCTATACCTATATCTCGAGTATATTTTTCCCTGTGCCTGAATATCCCATGAACGAACAAGGTATTTCAACAAATCTGTATGTTGCCTCATACTAGGAAGCCAAAAGAATTTCAATAACCCATAAAATTTTAGCGCCTGGATGGTAGCAAGGTCGGTTTCCGCATTCAAGTCTTGTTCCTCGTGTTCTATTTCTCTCCAAATGAATGACATTTTGTGTTAATGGGTACCTGAAACATCAAACAAGTAATCCATCATGCTCTTTCCCATACAAAAAAAAATCTTACCAAATTTGAGGTAAAACTGAAAGAAATCTTCGACATATGCGCCCAATGCACCCCAGGAGTGTTTGACAGATTCTTGCACCTTTGTATGCAATGTTTCTCTGCCTAGGTGTAACACCATTTTTGACACAAGGGGAGTGCGTTAGTCCTAGGGCACTTTTTATGAACCCCAGGGGCCTCAAAACCTTGTAAAATTTGCATGAAAACACAAAATTGAATCGTGGAAAGATAGAGAAAGATTTTAGTTCCTACCTGGAAGGGATGGCACTCGAAATGGTTCCCTAGATTCATCGCAATCAGTTACCAAAGATTAAGGGAAAAATGGGTCCAAATACTCATTGTTTGAGGTAAAACGTGAAATGGTGAAAATGAAACGTAATTTTGAATATTTATGGTCATTTTCTCATTATTTTACTCATTTTTAGTATTTTGACCTAGATATGATTCGTTTTTACTATGAAACAAGTATATTTAATCCTTCTTGTGGTGTTTTGAGCAGATCAACAGTTGTTAGCAGGTTTTTTATTATGTTTTGAATAGGTTATTTTCACCAAAGAGTATACTTTTATCTATTTTCCGGGCTCTATAAACCTACGAGAAAGGAACCCCCCTAGAGTCCTCTTTCAGCGCTTTTCAAACTCACAAAATATGGAAATATTATCGAGCACTTGTCTTTTCGAACTCGTAAAAGTAAATGAAAAGACGTCTACTCAATATAAGTTTAACCATTTCCTCGACTGAGATAGACTAGCTACGAAAAAGGAATACCTTAGTCGAACATGGCTAAGAGGTTCTCTTGGTTATAGTTTTCTACCTTTTTCAAACCTAAGGGACTACCTACGAAAAGGGACATTTGGAGTTTTCTTTTTCGCCTCTTTCTCAAACTCTCTAAACATGAAAAATATGTCGAGTTTTACCTTCAAAGGACTCGTTAAACATCAAACAATGATGGACTTGTCGATCAAAACGAGGCTAAATTGCTCCTTCTCAGTGTTCATTAAATATACTCAGAGGGATTCATCCAAAGGATGAACTTACAAATCAACCATATATTATCCTCCTCAAGCATGTTAAAAATTAAAGAGGTACTGACCAATATGGTTAGGGAAATTGGGAAAACAATGGATTCCAGTTTTCTAATGGCAGTTAGTCACTCTTGAACACGACACTCTTCAACTTCATCTTTGTGGTTGTTGGGATGGGTAATTTGCTTGCCTTTTCATTATCATTATGTTTTCAGATCCTCCATTTTAGTTTTGGGTCAATGTTGCGAACTCCATTCATTGTCGTCGGTGTGTTCAAGACAAGTTATTCAATTGATATCTACTACAATATTCTTAAGCCTTCATTTCATGTCTGTCGTTCCTGATCCAATTCCATGTCAACATCATTCTGATCATTATTTCTCAATCATGATACCCGCTTCGTGTCGTTGATGAGGGATACATCAAGGCCCTCCTGCAATGGGTCGCTACCTTTCAACATGAGCACATCATCCCGGAACTTGACTTAGAAACACACCTTTGGTACTTTGGTGCTTGCATACATCAACGGCAAGTTTCCTCGCTCTTGGCGACAGTTTTACATCAATGGAATTCAACCAAAAGATTATGTGTGGTGTTCGACATCAACCCATTTATTCACAGCATACGGATTGCACTATAGTACCTTGAGAGCCATAAACATCATCGGTGATTTCTTTCGTATATGTTAACGGCTTACATCATTGGTCGGTAATCAGATGGTGTCTACCATGTTCGACTCCAACTCATTGATTCACATGGTTAGACTCATACATTGGTTGGTTGCATGAATAAGATAGAAGATCTTGGATCTAGTTTCATCCATCCGAGATGCAATTTTAGGAGTTATACAAAGATCACAATGTATGATGGCCATGATCATATAGACTGTCATCCAGTCATGGGTCCACCAGTTGCATTTTTGGACGTGTCATTTGATCATTATACATGTTATGTTAGCTTATGAGCTTAGTATGGGTATGCCTCCCTCAGCAAACAAATATGTCATGTTGTAAATGTATTGTAACAGATGAAGCTCGATGGTTGTCTTTGATCCTGATTTGTCACAAGGTAAAGCACTTCAATCATCAATCATCATCTCTAACTTTGCGCTTTAGGGAGCATTCTATTATAGGCCATTTTGTCACATCTGATCAATGAACCTCCTAATGGGATCAATCAACATCATATTCCCCCTTGTCACCATCTTACACAAATCCCTAAGCATGTTCCCTTCATCCCCCAGAATTTCAACCCTAAACGACATCATCTGAGCTAGTTTTAGGACCAACACTCCTTGTATGCCACTAGGGTGTGATCACCTATAGGTTGCTCCACTGTGGCTTGCATTGGTCACTAGGAGGTTGCTCCCCTTTGCACCTGCATTGGTTCTAGAAATTCAGGAGAATGATCGGGATTCCGGAAGCTTCCACTTCTAGGAGTTTCCAAAAGTTGTTTTGACTACTTACCTTGGATAAAACATTTGAATCCTATCCTTCGCTACTTTGGATTTTTCACCACTTATCCTTTGATCATATCCCTCCATCAAATGTGGATCTCAAACCCTAGATTGATAATTGGATAAAACCTCCCAACTTAGCCTATTTCTCCATATATTCCTGACCTTCTATGTGGTTGGGGGTTGGATTTTGGAGAGTGATTATGCCCTTATGTTGCTGTAGTGAGTGGTTATTATCTCATGCATTTAGGGTGATTGGAGGTGCATATTGTGACAAGGAAAGGACAAGTCAACAATTTCGAGGAGCTTTTCTAAAAAATCAACTGCTACTTATGGTTGTAATCTCCTTCCATTTATATTGATGCAAATAATTCATTGCTTGCCTATATGTGATGTTGTTATTTCATATATTTCAATACCATGTTAATCTATTGAATGAAGTATTTAGATGATACTACATGGATCTCGTAGTTTCTTGGCTTGTGTTATCTAACTGTGCAAGTTCTAATTTTGGCATTTGGGGTTGGAATTGGAGCTTCCAAGCTAAAGAAGGAGCGAAGTTTGTGAAGGATTCTAGGTAGGCCTCACCCCGCCATCTATTTACTTTAAGGAAAAGCTTTGGATTCCTTGTCTATATGTTGTTCTAGGTTAGCCACCAACCTAGGGGAGATACTTTTGTCCGCAATTATAAATCTCGTATAACGCTTATCCTTCGATTTATTCATTATATATAACTTATTCTGCAAAGACATATTTTGTCATCATGTACTCACAAAGTACAATTTTACTAGCTTGTCATGCATAGCCTTGGAATTTTTCAAGTTTTCAACAAAATGAACAAGAGAATCTTTAATGGATTCAACCATGATCATTTGAGCCCTTATTTCCCCTCTCTTTTAATTTGATAGTTATTTTGTCCTGTCTTTGCTAGGTTTAGTCATTTCCCCAGTAACATATTCCATTACTTCTTATTCCATGAGTATCAAGTCAATCCTTTTTTCCATGCTAGATATTTTGATGCTCCAAAGAGCTTATTTCTCTCCTTGAAGAAAGAACACATATGACTAGTAGATTCAGACATGATGTAATAATATGATGCTTGATGACCAAGATTCTCCTTGATGATGTAATCAAACTTCTTGATTCCTTCAATATCTTTGAAGAGACTTTAATAATGCCCTTGAAAGATGTTCCCTAACATTCCTTCAACAATGGCTTCCCAGATCCTTTTATGCTTCCTTCAAATATGTCTTCCAACGAGTTTTCAAATAGATCCTTTTCAAGAGACAATCCTTCTTGAAGTATTCTTCTTCAGGATTTTCTCGATAGTTCCCTTTCCCCTTGACAAGTAATTCTTTCTAGTGTCCTTCCAGTTACCTTCCTTGTTCACCTTAGCTCTGATACCATGTTGGAAAATGCAAAGTGGCAGCTTATTAATAATTATTTTCCTTAACCTTAATATTTTCTTGTGAACTAAGTTAATCTTATTTCTTTTTTTAGTTATATATTTTCATTAAACAAATATCAAGAATGAAACAATAACAAAAGGGGGCACAAAAATTAGGCTCCAACCCATGGAAAAACCCCTCTAAGGGAGTCCTCTTTCAGATCTTTTCAGAATCACAAAATATGAAAAGATTGTTGAGCAATTATCTTTTCGAACTCGTAAAAGTAAATTAAAATACGTCTACTTAGTATAAGTTTAACCCTTTTCTCGACTAAGATAGACTAGCTATGAAAAAGAAATACCTTAGTCAAACATGACTAAGAGGTTGGCTTGGTTATAGTTTTCTACCTTTTCTAACCTAATGGACTACCTACAAAAAGGGATATTTGGAGTTTTCTTTTTCGCCTCTTTTTCAAACTCTCTAAACATGAAAAATATGTTGAGTTTTACCTTCACTAGACTCATTAAAACATCAAACAGTGATGGACTCATCTATCAGGACGAGGCTAAATCGCTCCTTCTCACGGTTCATTAAATATACTCGGAGGGATTCATTCGAAGGATCAACTTACTGATCAACCATATGTTATCCTTCTCAAGCTTGTTAGAAATTAAAAAGGTGCTAACCAATATAGTTAGGGAAATTGGGAAAATAAGGGATTCCAATTTTCTAATGGCAATTAGTTGCTCTTGAACACGACACTCTTCCACTTCATCTTCGTGGTTGTTGGGTTGGGTAATCTGCTTGTCTTTTGGTTATCATACTATTTTCAGAGCCTCCATTTCAGTTTGGGTCAATGCTGCCAATTCCATTCAGTGTCATTAGTGTGTTAAAGAGAAGTTATTCAATTGATATCTTCTACAATATTCTTAAGCCTTTATTTCATGTCTTTCGTTCCTGATCCAGTTCCATGTCAGCATCATACTGATCATTATGTCTCAATCATGATACCCACTTCATGTCATTGATGAGGGATACATCAAGGCCCTCCTGCAACAGGTCACTACCTATCGACATCAGCACATTATCCAGGAACTTGACTTAGAAACACACCTTTGGTACTTTGTTGCTTGCATACATCAATGGAAAGTTTCCTCGCTCTTGGCGACAGGTTTACATCAATGGAATTTGGCCAAAATATTATGTGTGGTGTTCGACATCATCTCATTTATTCACACTACACGGATTGGACTACAGTACCTTGAGAGCCATAAACATCATCGGTGTTTCTCTCGCATATGTTAACGACTTACATCATTGGTCGGTAATGAGATGGTATCTACCATGTTCGACTCCAACTCATTAATTCACATGGTAAAACTCATACATTGGTTGGTCGTATGAACAAGATAGAAGACCCCCTATCTAGTTTCATCCATTCGGGATGCGATTTTAAGAGTTATACAAAGATCACAATGTATGATGGCCATGATCATATAGACTGTCATCCAGTCATGGGTCCACTAATTGCATTTTTGGACGCATCATTTGATCATTATACATGTTATGTTAGCTTATGAGCTAAGTATGGGTATGCCTCCCTCAGCAAAAAAATATTTCATGTTGTAAATGTATTGTATCAAATAAATCTCGATGATTGTCTTTGATCCTGACCTGTCACATGGTAAGGCACTTCAGTCATCATTCATCATTTCTAACTTTGTGTTTTAGGGAGCATTCTATTATAGGCCATTTTGTCACATACGATCAATGAGCCTCCTAATGGGATTAATCAACATCTTATTCCCCCTTGTCACCATCTTACACAAATCCCTAAGCATGTTCCCTTCATCCCCCGGAATTTCAGCACTAAACGACATCATTTGAACCAGTTTTAGGACCAATGCTCCTTGTGTGCCTACTAGGGTGTGATCACCTATAGGTTTCTCCACTGTGGCCTGCACTGGTCACCAGCAAGTTGCTCCCCTTTGCACCTATGTTGGTTCTAGAAATCCAAGAGAATGCTTGGGATTCTGGAAGCTTCCAATTCTAGGAGTTTCTAGAAGTTGTTTTAACTACTTACCTTGGATAAAAAATTTGAATCATATCCTTTGCTAATTTGGAGTTTTCACCACTTATCCTTTGATCATATCCCTCCATCAAATGTGGATCTCAAACCCTATATTGGTAATTTGATAAGACCTACCAACTTAACCTACTTCTCTTTATATTCCTGGCCTTCTATGTGGTTGGGGATTGGCTTTTGAATAGTGATTATGCCCTTATGTTGTTGTAGTGAGTGGTTATTATATCATGCATTTATAGTGATTGGAGGTGCATAGTGTGACAAGGAAAGGACAAGTCAACAACTTGGAGGAGCTATTTTACAAAATCAACTACTACTTATGGTTGTAATCTCCTTCAATTTATATTAATACAAAGAATTCATTTTTTTCCTATATGTGATGTTGCTATTTCATATATTTCAATACCGTGTTGATCTACTGAATGAAGTGTTTGGATGATACTACATGGATCTCGTAGTTTATTGGTTTGTGTTATCTGATTGTGCAGGTTCTAATTTTGGCATTCGAAGCTAGAATTGGAGCTTCCAAGCTAAAGAAGCAGCAAAGTGTGCGAAGGATTCCAGGTAGGCCTCACTCCGTCATCTATTTACTTTAAGGAAAAGCTTTGGATTCCTTGTCTCTATGTTGTTCTCGGTTAGCCACTAACCTAGGGGAGATACTTTTTTCCGCAATCATAAATCTCGTATAATGCTCATTATTTGATTTCTTTGTTATATATAACTTATTCCACAACGACATATTTTTTCATTATGTACTTACAAAGTACAAGTTTACTAGCTTGGTATGCATAGCCTTGGAATTTTTCAAGTTTTCGATAAACAAAACAAGAGAATCTTTAATGGATTCAACCATGATCATTTGAGCTCTTACTTACCCTCTCTTTTACTTTGTTAGTTCTTTTGTCTTGTCATTGATAGGTTCAGTAATTTCCCCAGTAACATATTCCATTACTTCTTGTTCTGTGAGTATCAAGTCGATCCTTTTTTCCATCCTAGATAGTTTGATGCTCCAATGAGCTTATTCCTCTCCTTGAAGAAAGAACACATATGACTAGTAGATTCAGACGTGATGTAATAATATGATACTTGCTTGATGACTGAGATTCTCCTTGATGATATCTTCAACCTTCTTAATTCCTTCAAGATCATTGAGGAGACTTTAATAATGCCCTTGAAAGATGTTACCTAAAATTTATTCAACAAGAGCTTCCAAATCCTTTTATGCTTCCTTCAAATATGCCTTCCAACGAGTCTTCAACTAGATCCTTTTCAAGAGACAATCCTTCTTGAAGTATTCTTCTTCAAGATTTTCTTGAGATTCCCCTTTCCCCTTGAAAAGTAATTCTTTCTAGTGTCCTTCCAGTTGGTTTCCTTTTTCACCTTAGCTCTGATACCATGTTGGAAAATGCAAAGTGGCGGCTTGTTAATTATTATTTTCCTTAACCTTAATATTTTCTTGTGAACTCGGTTAATCTTCTTTATTTTTTTTAATATATATTTCCATCATACAAATATCAAGAATGAAACAATAACAAAAGGTGGCACAGAAATTAGGATCCAAGCCATGGAAAAACCCCTCTAAGGGAGTCCTCTTTCATCTCTTTTTAGACTCACAAAATATGGAAATATTGTTGAGCACTTGTCTTTTCAAACTCGTAAAAGTAAATGAAAAGGCGTCTACTCAGTATAAGTTTAACCCTTATCTCGACTGAGATAGACTAGCTACGAAAAATGAATACCTTAGTTGAACATGGATAAGAGTTTCTCTTGGTTATAATTTTCTACCTTTTTGAAACCAAGGGACTACCTACGAAAAGGGACATTTTGAGTTTTATTTTTCGCCTCTTTTTCAAACTCTCTAATCATGAAAAATATGTCTAGTTTTACCTTCACTAGACTCATTAAAACATCAAATAGTGATGGACTCCTTAATCAGGACGAGGCTAAATCACTCCTTCTCAGGGTTCTTTAAATATACTTGGAGGGATTCATCTGAAGGATGTACTTATAGATCAACCATATGTTATCCTCCTCACACTTGTTAAAAATTAAAGAGGTACGGACCAATATGGTTAGGGAAATTGGGAAAACAAGGGATTCCAATTTTCTAATGGCAGTTAGTTGCACTTGAACGCGACACTCTTCCACTTCATCTTCATGGTTGTTGGGTTGGGTAACTTGCTTGTCTTTTGGTTATCATACTATTTTCAGAGCCTCCATTTCAGTTTTGGGTCAATGTTTCCAACTCCATTCAGTGTCGTCAGTGTGTTCAAGAGAGATTATTCAATTGATATCTACTACAATATTCTTAAGCCTTCATTTCATGTCTATCATTCCTGATCCAGTTCCATGTCAACATCATTCTAATCATTATGTATAAATCATGATGCCTGCTTCATGTCATTGATGGGGGATACATCAAGGCCCTCCTATGACGGGTCGCTATCTGTCGACATCAGCACATCATCCAGGAACTTGACTTAGAAACACATCTCTGGTACCTTGGTGCTTTCATACATCAATATCAAGTTTCCTTGCTCTCGGAGACAGGTTTACATCAATGGAATTTGACCAAAAGGTTATGTGTGGTGTTCGACATCAACTCATTTATTCACACCACACAGATTGTACTATAGTACCTTGAGAGCCATAAACATCATCGGTGGTTTCTCTGGCATATGTTAATGGCTTACATCATTAATCAGCAATCAGATGGTGTCTACCATGTTCGAATCCAACTCATTGATTCACCTGGTTAGACTCGTATATTGGTTGGTCGTTTGAACTAGATAGAAGACCTTGATCTAGTTTCATCCATCCGGGATGCAATTTTAGGAGTTATACAAAGATCAGAATGTATGATGGCCATGATCATATAGACTGTCATCCAGTCATGGGTCCACCAGTTTCATTTTTGGACGCGTCATTTGATCATTATACATGTTATGTTAGCTTATGAGCTAAGTATGGGTATGCCTCCCTCAGCAAACAAACATGTCATGTTGTAAATGTATTGAAACATATGAAGCTCGATGGTTGTCTTTGATCCCAACATATCACAAGGTAGAGCACTTCAGTCATCAGCCATCATCTCTAACTTTGCGCTTTAGGGTACATTCTGTTATAGGCCATTTTGTCACATCTAATTAGTGAGCCTCCTCATGGGATCAATCAACATCTTATTCCCCCTTGTCACCATCTTACACAAATCCCTAAGCATGTCCCCTTCATCTCCCATAATTTCAGTTTAAAATGACATCATCTGAGCCAGTTTTAGGACCAACACTCCTTGTATGCCTACTGGGGTGCGATCACCTATAGGTTGCTCCACTGTGGCCTGCATTGGTCGCCATCAGGTTGTTCCCCTTTGCACCTACATTGGTTCTAGAAATCCAGGAGAATGATCGAGATTCTGAAAGATTCCACTTCTAAGAGTTTCGAGAAGTTGTTTTAACTACTTACCTTGTATAAAACATTTGAATCCTATCCTTCGCTACTTTGGAGTTTTCACCACTTATCCTTTGATCATATCCCTCCATCAAATGTGGATCTCAAACCCTAGATTGGTAATTGGATAAGACCTCCCAACTTAACCTACTTCTCTATATATTCTCAACCTTCTATGTGATTGGGGGTTGGCTTTTGGAGAGTGATTATGCCCTTATGTTGTTGTAGTGAGTGGTTATTATCTCATGCATTTAGGGTGATTGAAGGTGCATATTGTGACAAGGAAAGGACAAGTAAACAACTTGGAGGAGCTCTTCTACAAAATCAACTGCTACTTACGGTTGTAATCTCCTTCCATTTATATTAATGCAAAGAATTCATTGTTTTCCTATATGTGATGTTTTTATTTCATGTATTTCAATACCATGTTGATCTATTGAATGAAGTATTTAGATGATACTACATGGATCTTGTAGTTTCTTGGCTTGTGTTATCTGACTGTGCAGGTTCTAATTTTGGCATTCGGAGCTGGAATTGGAGCTTCCAAGCTAAATAAGGAGCGAAGTATGTGAAGGATTCTAGGTAGGCCTCACTCTGTCATCTATTTACTTTAAGGAAAAGCTTTGGATTCCTTGTCTCTATGTTGTTCTAGGTTAGCTACCAAACTAAGGGAGATACTTTTGTCTGCAATCATAAATCTCGTATAAAACTCATCCATTGATTTCTTCATTATATATTATGTATTCCACAAAGACATATTTTGTCATTGTACTTACAAAGTACAAGTTTACTAGCTTTTCATCCATAGCCTTGGAATTTCTCCAGTTTACAACAAACAGAACAAGAGAATTTTTAATGGATTCAACAATGAGAATTTGAGCCCTTACTTCCCCTCTCTTTTACTTTGCTAGTTCTTTTGTCTTATCTTTGCTAGGTTCAGTAATTTCCCCAGTAACATATTCCATTACTTCTTGTTCCGCGAGTATCAGGTCAATCCTTTTTTCCATGCTAGATATTTTGATGCTCCAATGAGCTTATTGCTATCCTTGAAGAAAGAACACATATGACTAGTAGATTCAAACATGATGTAATAATATGATACTTGATTGATGACCAAGATTCTCCTTAATGATGTCTTAAACCTTCTTGATTCCTTCAAGATCTTTGAAGAGACTTTAATAATTCCCTTCAAATATGTTCCCTACCATTCCTTCAACAACAGCTTCCCAGATCCTTTTATGCTTCCTTCGAAGATGTCTTCCAATGAGTCTTCAGATAGATCATTTTCAAGAGACAGTCCTTCTTGAAGTATTCTTCTTTAGTATTTTCTTGAGATTTCCCTTTCCCCTTGACAAGTAATTCTTTCTAGTGTCCTTCCAGTTGCCTTCCTTGTTCACCTTAGCTGTGATACCATGTTGGAAAATGCAAAGTGGCAGCTTATTAATAATTATTTTCCTTGACCTTAATATTTCTTGTGAACTCATTTAATCTTCCTTCTTGTTTTTAGTTATCTATTTTCATCAAACAAATATCAAGAATGAAACAATAACAAAAGGTGGCATAGAAATTAGGCTCCAAGCCATGGAAAAACCCCTCTAAGGGGAAACACTAAAAACTCTTCTCTTCTTATAGAATCTTCTTCAATTGAGACACAAATACCCAAACCCTAGACCAAGTCCTTCTCCAAGTACCAAGTCATCCATCCAACAAGTCTTTTTGTAATTATACACCAACCAACTTCAAATTGCAACTTTGGCCTACTAGCTTCAATACCGATACTTCGACCTTGCAATTTCGACCTTGCAGCTTCCACAGAAACCCTAATCCACCTTCCTCCTGAGACCTTCCTAGAGCAATATAGTTCCTCCCAAGGTCAACAAGGTCAAGGTAGGGTATCCTTCCTTCCAGCTATAAGATACAACACTTCGTCCTTTTGCAACTTCAGCCTCTTTCTGCAACACTAGCAATCCTAGAACTTTGCACATGTGAGAGATATAGAGCCCAAAAACAAGATTTGTTGTACTTATTTCTTCTCCTAGGCCTTCGCTCTTATTCTTCCTGCTTCCCAGCTACAGATCAAACTCTTTCTTGATAAATCAAGATTTTGAGTGAATAAGTGTTAAATGAGGTCGAACTACTTCTTTATATAGCCTTCTCAAGGGGTTGAATTCCCTCCTTTAGGACAACTTATAGTTATTAGGGCCTATTTATACTTTTAGAGTTTCCAAGACTTTCTAAACTAAAAAATAATTATTTTTACAATTAAATTTTTCCCATAAGGGTATTATAAGCATTGTATTGATTCCTTTGACTCATGGCAATAAATCCTAAGACCTAACAAACCCTAGAAGCATGAAGAACATGCTTTTTCCCATAATACCATCAATAGAAAGCATGAAACCCATGCTTTAATAATAAGAAATTTTTCTTCTCTTCTCTTGTTTGTTACATAGGTTACATATTGAAATGAGTACATCAAAAATTATGAAGACTGAAACTTGTTACATTTTCAATAGGGAATACCCTGCTGAATTTGACCATTATAAAGTGTGGTCAGCGTGATTCTTGGCCTTCAGGTTGAAACTTTTGATATTCATGTTGTTTTGTTGAAGAGGTTTCCAAAGAATTACTTCCATTTGGATGATATGGTTGTTGTTGAACTTGGGATGAATAATATGTGTGTTGTGTTGTCAAGACAATTTGAGCACTTGGTTGTGAATTAAATGGATATGGGTAGCCTATTATGAAAAGGAACCGAGAGGGTTTGCATGTATTACCCACTGAGTTGGCTAACTCTTGGTGGAGTTGCAGTAATTGGTGACTAGTAAGCATCACCATAGATAAAATCCAATGTTTTCTCAAGCTTGTTAGATGGAGTATTGACCTATTTAAGTATTGGTGGTGGAGGTAACAATGGGAGTCAAGCGGAAGGCTAATTCCTTACACTTATATTAGATTTTTCTTAAGGTTGTCTATTCACTCTTGAAAGTGGCATCCGCCCATGGTATCTACCCATGGAATTTACCCATGGTATTGTAACTCAAGAAAGCTATAAATAATGAAATTCACTATGTAAAAGGACAAATTTTTCCACCATAATGTAGTTGTAGATATTTCTCATTATTTTAACAAAAAAATCCCTTATGTGTTTTCTTCTTATTTCTCGGCACTTTAATTTCTCGGATCTTGGGCTCGGGAGTGTGTTTCTTTTAATGATCTGAATCTTGGGAGTCCAAGATTTGAGAAATTGAAGCACCGAGAGAGAAGAAGAAAACACATAAAACACCAAGAAATAAGAAGGAAACACATAAAGAATATTTTTATTAAAATAATGAGAATAGATATAGCTACATTGTGGTGGACAAATATTTCTTTTACAAAGTGAGGCTCACTATTTATATCCTTCTTGAGTTAAAATACCATGGGTAAATACAATGGGCAGATACCATGGGTGGATGCCACTTTCTATATGGATAATGATGTTTGATATATGTTATAATAGTAAATGTGTATATCAACATGGTTAATGGAGGAATGCGATACTCCTGTTTATCTCTTTTGAGATGTTTCACGTGTACGATTTCATGGTTTGAGGGGCTTTGAGAACTATGCGTTGTTTATTTATGCTTGAGTCACATTGACGTTGATATGGTTCTCTATGAATGATTGTGGTGTTCATTTAACCTTTTTATTGTGAAATTACCATTGCCTAATATGCTTTAACATCATCATGATTTTAAATCCTTAAAGACTCTTGAAGGCTTGATTGATGAACCTATTCCATGTAACTAAATTTTCATATTTCCTTTAACGACTTGTGTTGGGACAAGACTTTTGATGTTCGAGCGACTCTTGACCATGAGCAAAGTTCAGCCAAGTCATGGATTTCAAGCCCAACAGTCATGATGGAATAGGTTCGAAGTTGGCACAGTATAAGCTTCATTAATTCTATAAAATAATTTAGGAAAATTACAAGGATTCGAGGGATTTATTTACCCTCGGGAATTACTACTAATCTCTCGGTTAATTTGGCCACTTAGAAAACTTGATTAAGTGATCATTTGTGTCACACAAGCCATGCCAAATGTTATATGAGTCCTCTACGGAACATGTGTTAATGACAAAGTGTAGGAGGGGAATATTCTCATTACCCAATGTGAAAGTTCATGTCACGTTGCGCCTCACTACTAAGTACTATGTGATGGTCATTGGGCATGAACGCTAATGATGGAGTTTGCAAAATGGTGATATGTTTGTATTGGGGGATGAAGATATGTCTGTCCTAAGAGATAGAAATGTGGAATGATGAAATCAGGTGGAAATCATAATGAAACCACAATAATTTTGTATAATGTAGAATGGATGATTTGCATGGAGGACCGAGACATAGTGGGACCCCTGAATTAGGCTAAGGTTGTAGATGCCATGGGGGTTGGACAAGGATATGTGGTTGCCACGTAGGATTCTAGATGAGGTGGGCATGTGACATGACAATTTATTGATGTGATATGCTAACCTCATGGCACGTGGTAAGAAGAATATCACCTTTGGGTGGCCAAATGGTAGGAATTTGGATGACACGTGGCACCATGAGGGGGTTCCACATGGCAGGGTGACATCACGCTTATGTCACCAAGATGTAGAGGATTTGGGTTACATGGAGTTGAATGATGTGGATGTTAGGTGGCACCATGGGTCATGCAATGTCATCCCAGGACCACACTCATCAAAGGATCCTTAGGGATCATTCTTACATATGGCCATGGAGCAACACCAAATTTGGTGTCCATAGATGGAGATGCTTTTGTCATGCCTTCTATCTAGCACTAAGTCAATTGTGTGGCTTCTCAGTTAAGGTCATGGTTGATAGGGAGTGCTAAATAGTGAATTGTTCGTTACCTAATGTATATCATTAGACAGATTGCAAACTCCCCCCCTTGTAAATTATCAAGAAGGCAAAAGGGGAAATCCACACGGTTTATTCACATAAACGATGAATTGAAAATCCCACCCCCCCACCACCCCCCCCCCCCCATTAATTGTCGGTAAGGCAAGGAGGACCCACAATGAATAAAGGTAACCAATCGACCTTGACCAATCATACCATGGCATTAAGATATGGGGTATTTAACCATTGGCCATGTGGGTGCCACACTATGTTGTTTAATTGATTGATATTTAAAGGGGCATAAATTTCAATCCAGGAATCAGATTGAGGTAAAGTTTATATCACCGGAAATATCTTGACAAGTGGATGTGATGGTGCTATCCAAAGTGAATTCCACACACCTTGAGGAAGAAGAAATTTCATAACCCCATATCCATAATGAGACCATGGAATTTGGGTTAGTTAGAAGTATTATCTCCCATTTATCTTAGATTAATCCAAGGGGGTGGGAGGGAGTGTTTCCTTAGTTATGGATTTGATGAAGAAGAGGAAAATTTTGTCAAAATATTGAAGAGAGGATCTAGAAAATACAAAGGTAATTTACCCATCAAATGCTTTAATTATGAAAAACTAGGTCATTATGCATCTAAATGTCCACACAAGGAAGAAAATAATCAATATGATCATACAGAGAAAAATAAATATAGGAAAATAATGAAAAAGAAAGGGTTCAAGAAGAAGAATTTCTCAGAAGATGAAGACGAATAGTCCTATGATGAAGAAAGAACAAAAGAAACAATGAAGGAGTTCATGCTCATGGCCTTAGAAAATCTAGGCATAAGACAGGTTTGGTTTGATGAAGAAGAGGTTGAAGTAGATCTGAAAGGAGAACTAATCAGTTCCTTTGAAGAAATTCAAAGGCTTGGGAAAAGAAATAAGAAGAAGAAAGAGATGCCGAAAAAATTTAATAAAGAAAAGGGTAACTCTAAAGACTCTGCATTCCTTCCTTTGAAAGTTAAGTTAGAAGAAGTAAAGAAAATTGAAAATACTTTATTGATTTGAGGCTTCTACGATTCATATTTTGTGTGGTATTATCTTCCGAAGTCATCGCATTCATGTTTTTTCGAAATCGACGTTTCGAACCAACCTCTATTGTTCATCATACTTTGTTACATGAACTGAAAGAGAAGATCAAGGAGTGTGAAAACCTAGAGGAAGAAATATTCTCTCTTAGGAAGGAATTAGAAAAAACAAAGACTCAGTTGAACCAGCACTTAAAGTTTATTATAAGGTCATAACAAGTTAGATGAAATTTTTAGAATTCAGAAATCTCCTCTAACCAAAACATGTCTAGGCTATGAAGGAGAATCAAGCATAAGTAAATCTATGAAAAAATATCCAATCAACTTTATTGAAGCAGTCAAAGAATCAAACAACAACACCAAAGAGAATGGTATCAAACTATAACAAGAAAGAAAGAATAAGGACAACAATATGACTTAGCAACAAAGAAAGGAAAAGGATAACAATACAACTCAACAACAACAAATGAGTGCAAGCTACAACCATAAACATCAAGTAAGAAGTCTGCAAAGATTTCATTTCTCTCAAAGAGGAGTTCATCAAAGAATCAATAAGTCGTTTCCTCATAGGCAAATGGCTCCCAGGTACAAAAAAATATTCCATGGTTATTGTTATGCATAAACAAATTATGGACATAAATCTATAAACTATAGGTCTCCTTTTAGAAATAAGTCTTATCTATCAGACAAAGATAGCATTTTTGTAAATTTATGTAGAAATAATCTCAGGGACGACAATCAATTTGCTCCTTTATTTGATTATATTGAATGATATAATTTTCATAACTATGGACATAAAGTAGTTGAGTGTAGAAACGGAAAGGTAAAATCAGAGCCTTAAATCAAGCACACTCAAGATGAACCAAAGGCATGGAAGAAGAAAGAGGAAGACAATAATGAAGAGTGTGGAATTTTCTTCTATGCCCAAAATCAAAGCATTGGTATGTAGACCGTGGATGTTCCAAGCATATTACTGGTGATAAGAATAAATTTGTGTCATTAAGAGAAGGCAATAAAGGTAATGTTTCTTTTGGAATTGACGCTCCATGCAAGGTCATGGGCAAAGGCATAGTCAACATAGTAAATGGAAGAGGCAACACTAAGAATGTTCTTTTTGTAGATGGACTCGAGCACAACCTATTGAGTGTAAGAAAATATGTGACCAAGGGTATGATTTTATTTTTTGCTCTGAAGGTTGGTAAATAAAAACATCAAACACAAGAGAAGTAGTGGTTAAAGCCACAACAATAGAAAGCAATATATACATATTGTTGAAACGCAGAATTGACACCTTCTTATACCTATTTTCCTTACCTTTTCTTATCATTTTGACCCTTATAGCCATACTTTATCACTCTGACAATCATCATTCACTAAAGTATGTTCCCTTTCTATGTGTTATCATTACTATCTAGTTTTGGTTGTAATTTGACATAGAAGTCTTTCTATGTGTCATCCTTATAATCTAGTTTTGTTGTAATTTGACATAGAAGCTAACTGCTATAAGCAATTTTATCAATACATTGACAAAGGGTTGTTACAGGGTGTGTGGCTTATTGAGGTGTTGTTATAAGACCATATCTCCTAGTTTTTCCTTGTAAATAATGGAGTGAAGACCTTATTGACGTTGTTGATACTCACAAATTTTGGACATGTTCTTCTATGTTTAACAATGAAGATTGATTTGGAAAAAATTGGTTAGAGCCAGTTCGATCATCAAAGGAGATATTTATGGATAGTGCAATTGGCCTAGTCGAAATAGTTAGGATTTCTAATTGAAAAATCATTGCAATTTTAGGTAAGTTGTTACAACTTGGTTTCAACTAGGGTTATTTGTTAAAATGCAGTTGTTGTATATTCTTGATTTAGATCACATGAATCAAGAGATTCTCATGATGATCTTGTGTTTTGAAAATAGGAATGATTATGCAATTATGAAAGCATGTACTCTCTAATCGCGAGGTACACATGTACACATAAGAAGACAAAAAAGAGGAGAGTACCAACAATGTAATCCTATATTTTAACTTTTCATTAATGCAAATATCTACCATTCATGACTTTGAACCTTTATTCTAAGTAACTTGTGTGTTTTGTAATTTACTAACCCCTACTAGGAAGGAAGGGCCCTCATTCTTAGCAGGGATCACTGGTTAAGAAGGTATTGTAGCAATTTGTCTAATTCCTCTCAATTATGGTTCTTATGTGATTTAATGTTACTATTACAATCTCATTCATACATTAAGTATTTGCATAATTCTAATGCATGTTATTGTGTGACAACATAGGTTTTTGTATCAATCTCTCTGGCAATGCGATATTTATTTAATTTTTATTACAATTTCTTGGTTTGTTTATTGAATTGAGTGAATGTTTCAACAATAGTTTGAGTTTTGATTGTTTCCAAGAGTACTTCTTCTATGAACCAAAGAGATTGTGTGACAAAGTGAACTTTATTATGTGATGTGTGCTTTTCCTTTCTGAAAGTGTGAGGGAGAGTTGGAGTGTAACAACAAGTGTGTTTTTATTGTTGAGAGTTGTATTACAATAATTGATTTTGAGGTTTATTCTTTCTAGTTACCATATGTTCCTACTCCTACATATATTTTGTGTGATAGCCTTGAAACAAAAAGCCTAACTGGATTGACAGTTAATGTAAGAGTTGGATTAGTTGTTTTGAATTAAAAGGGAATTTGATCTACCCAACTATTAAATGAAGAAAATGAGAAATTATGTTTTGGGAAGTATGATGGAAATTGGTTATGGCACATAAGGTTGGGACACCTGAATTTTGACCATATTGTGAAGCTCAGCAAAAAGGAAGTTATAAGAAGAGCTTCAGCGTAAATCACATGAAAGAGACCTTTGTCGACGCGTTTCGAACCAACTAGTGTGGTTCATCATCAGGACAAGTTGAAGAAACAGATCTTGCCTAGCAAGTTAAATAGACTGAGCAGAGACTCTAACAGCTACCTAACGGCTATTTTTGACTCTAGGACCCAGGCCAAAATTATATTAATAAATTTAATATTGTTATAATTTTTATTATATTAAGATTAATAATCTAATATTGTATTTCTAGAAATAAGAGAAATTAGGTATAATTAATAAATGAGCGAATAGTATCAAAATAAATTTATTTATTTAAATAACATTGGGTTAAATAAATTAATACTAATGGTAATTATTCGCTCATTTATTAATTATACCTAATTTCTCTTATTTCTAGAAATACAATATGAGATTATTAATCTTAATATAATAAAAATAATAACAAGATTAAATTTATTAATATAATTTTGGCCTGGGTCCTAGAGTCAAAAATAGCCGTTAGGTAGCCGTTAGAGTCTCTGCTCAGTCTATTTAACTTGCTAGGCAAGATCTGTTTCTTCAACTTGTCCTGATGATGAACCACACTAGTTGGTTCGAAACGCGTCGACAAAGGTCTCTTTCATGTGATTTACGCCGAAGCTCTTCTTATAACAATGTTAAATATCCATATGCTTATGGTAATAAAATGCTCTCTTTACACATACCACCAACAAAAACAAAACAAAAAAGCATTCGTTATCTTGCAAGTATGTAAGGCATCCTAACATACCTTAACATGTAATTCGAGATTCTAGCCTCTTCTTTGCTAAGATGAAGATGTCAAAAAACAAAATGAATGTGAAAAAAACACTCACCTTGTAATCCCTCATAGCAATATCCACAGAGGTGGACTAAATTCCTATGGTTAATGGCACCAATCGTTGTCACCTCTATTTTAAATTCCATCTCTCCTTGTGGCAGTAGTCTCTCAAAAAATTTCACAACAATAAAAGTTCCAGCTGAGAATGAACCTTTGTATACAAATTTGAAACCACTTTCCAAAGTGGTCTCCCATTAGTAGAAACAAATTTCAAAATCAAAATCCTTATATTCTGTAGATAAATTGTTAGACTTTCATACTACTTCCAAGCCTCTCTTAGAAGTTGTTTGTTTCAATTTGCATATCCATGAAGGGAAAATTCATAGGAGTTCCAGGAACAAAAATGTAATCATCCAAGATTCATCTATTCTTCATAATAAATATGTTTCTAATAAAAAAAAGGTTAAAGTTGCATACCAGAAATATAACACAAACAATAGTTCTTAGAAGTATCTTCAGATGGGATTGATGTTTCAAATATCAGAGAGGTGCCCATTTGAGGATTCCATTCCACTATTATTAATGAGGATGACTTTCATGAAAAAGGTTTAATTGGTATCTTGCAAACCTCTAAAAAGAAGGTTTCCTATTGTCCAATAATAGGGTTTCATTTCAAAAACCCCATAAATATAAGCTACAGGAGCAATTAGATAAATAGAGATCTAGACATGTAGAAATTACAGAAATATTGTTATTATTGAACATGACTAAACTTCCAACATAGTACTTTGTTTGCCGAACAGTCATAATCATGTGCCTTGAAGGCTCATTATTATTATCGTCATTACAATCTGATGAAGAATGTAGAGGAAAGCACCCTAGAAATGGTCTACTGGAATCAATTGGATTTGATCTAGGAAGGAAGTTGCAATGTGGGTTACCCTTAGTGATAGGAAATTTAATTGCTTAAATTTTAGTACATTAAATTGTTAACCAGGGGAACATAAACTGATGAAGCACCCACAAAATGTATGCAGAACTAGATCTAATTGGTTAACTATGAATCAAAGGTAACATCATTCTAACATTATTCTATTGCAAAAAAAACATACACTCATTCCTCACATGTCACATGAAAAGATTAAAGATTTAAATACAAAAAAAAATTAGTTCACAAACACCAAAGGAATAGGTAATCAACTTGGTAATTGAAACAACTAACTTAAAATATCACACAATGTTAGCTAAAAAGTCATCCGACTAATCGAAGAATCTCAGTTCGATTCATAAGGTTACACTCGCAACCTTTGTTGGATCCACAAGTCTTGATTCTTTCACACACAATGGCCCTTATCCTATTCAACAATTCAATTCAACTTGTAGACGCAGAATCACGCATAAAAATGCAAGTCTTCAATCAATACAGAAGAGAATTCATCTATGAATTTAAACATATAAATATCATTGTAAAATAAGCTCACATTGCTTCACACAATCACACCGATACAATACTACGAGTGCATCCCAGCTCAGGGGACCCTGCTTGACTAGGAGTACTACAAGCAAAAAGAGATTTTACAACACGAAGTAAACCAACAACAGTGATTTGATATATTTATTAAACCATCTGAAAAATAAATAAATAAATATAAATATAAATATAAAATATAAACAAATAAAAATAAATTAAAAATAATAAAATAAAATAAATAAATAAAAGATATATATATATAGAGAGAGAGAGAGAGAGTTTTGGAATGGAAAATATGGTCACAACACCAATTCAAAAATGTAACTACAGCGAACCTTGTTTGGCTAGTCTCACAAATATATATATTCTATAAGCACTAAAGTTTAGGTCAACAAGCATTACAAACAGTTCTAACTATGTTGCTAAACTTTCCAAAATTACAATGTAGGATGCAACTGCCCAGCTAACAAAATATACGTATAAAATGGTCTTCATAGATAAGAATATTCATCTAATACTTAAAAGATTACATGAAGATAAAAAGAACTTCTAGATGGATAGGTTGTTGGCAAAGATATCTAGGTTGACTCTAATTATTCTATCCATTCCTCCTTCCAGTAACTCTAGCGACGACTGCTTTAGGTAACTGGAGCTTGAAGCACAGGGTCTCTATGTTCTGGTAGTCAGTTGTCATCCTTCCTGTAGCTTGGGCAAAGAAACTGCAATGTCACAAAAGAGTTAGATAGCCAATTTCACTTAAAATACAGATCAATTTAGTGAAAATAATGCTTAATAACGATGTATAACCACCTTAATACTCGAAGATGGCTAAAAGCAGCAGTGTGTAAGGGAATGTAAGACGAAATGGAGGTAATTGGGTATTAGAGGATGTTTGGGAGGTACTCTAGCAGGTTGAATTTCAGACTTGTCATCTCCCCCATGCCCAGACTATTGCATGTCCTTGTGCATAGATCCCTCAGCCACTTGAACCAGAAGATCAAGCTTTTCCTAACTTCCTTCTTGTTTGGCCTATGAATACTTCAACTTCATTCGTTTATATCGATGCATCATGTGTTCGCACTTAGCCTACTATGATTCCTCTTGCTTACCCAAAATCTAGTTTTGAACAACCAGCTAATCTTGAAGTTTCATTAGAGGAAATTTTGGCCTAAAAGTGGCCTCCTAAGGAAAAATAATAAACTAATAGGAAAATAATAAAATAAGAGTTATAAATTTTAGAGGGAAAAGAAGAAAACTACTTTTTTTAATTGTATTTTTGGCTTATCTCCTTATAGGTTTACTCAAATTTCAAGTGTAGACACTCGTTCCATGCGAAATTAAATTCTGCATCCAACAAGCACCCATTATGCATACTTTTGAGAAGAATCACATTGATAAAAATTGAAGATATAGTAAAAAAGTTTGTTTAACATGTATTTTTAATGTATCTTCAATTTTTTTTCAATGTGGGTCTTCTCAAAAGTATGCATAATGGGTACTCATTGGATGCAGAATTCAATTCTACATCCAACAAGTGTCTACACTTTAAATTTGAGTAAACATAAAAGGAGATAAGCCAAAAATACAATTGAAAACAATAGTTTTTTTAATTTTCCCTCCAAAATATTTACATGTACCTCTTTTTGAATTTAAAGGATTTTTATTGGTTTACATCTTATGTACGTGAAAAATTCATGGGATATTTTAGGCTAAAATTTCCTCTAATGCTTTAGGCATGCATTATCCTTCATCAAAGCCTGGTTTTCTAATTTTAACTGGGCACATTGATCTTTGAAATTTTTTATCTAATGTTAAAGTTTTTTTTGTTTTAGACCGCTTACTCGAAATAGGTTTATCTTCCACCACCTTTGTCATTACCAAGTCTTCAATTTCAATGGTTTGTTGTGCTTCTTGTAATTCCACTACTCCCTTAGACTCTTCTGGCAATTTCTCTTCTTTACCCTCAAAAACAACTAATGTTTTTTCGCCTTTCACTAATTACGTTTGATTGAGCTGCAACGGTATCTGAATTTCCACTGATTCCCCAAGCATTATTTCGATGTCTTTCTTATAAGCATATATCTCTAATGATAATTTTTTCATCTTATCAATTTCCTCATTTCTTAGGTCATCACCAGTTTTCACTTCAACTCTAGGGATTCCTGACATCGATATCTTTTCCTCTATTTCAATTTCAGGTGTACTTAGAACCTAAGTCCCCTTAGTTACTTTAATTTCAGAATGATTAGCCATTGGAACATTATCAGCATATTCACACCCAAAATCATCTTTCTTAAGGTCATTTTCCACCTTAAGTTCAACATCCCACATAGACTTGGATTTTGTAACCAAAATTTCAACATCGTCCTCTTTTAAATCTAAATAGGGAAAATTAAATAAATTATGATCAAAAATTTTGCATAGTACTTGAGACACCACGCACTCATTCAAAACTAGGTCTATGGCTAGACTTAATGGAGTTGTCTTTGGTTCATCCACAATGTCCACAGGTTCATTAACAGAATTTGGTCCTACAACAGTGCTTAAGGGAGTGGTTGCAGGTCCTAATGATCCCTCTACACTCACACTTTGACGATCCAATGAATGTGTATGTGGTCAACGAAGAAAACCTTTATCTCCACCACCTCATCTGAATATTCCCTAGATCCTATCATCTTATTTGTTCCTTGACTTTTCTTTCTCTTTGTTGTAGAGCTTGTACCCTTTCTCTTTTTCTGAGAACCCTCTTTCTGCGACTTTTTCTCTGTCTCCACTAAAATTCATTTTGCCTTGAGTGAGATTTTCTTCTTTTTATCAATAAATCTCTTCCTTTCCTCGACCATACATTCCTTTTTTTTGCTAACTGGGGTGTTTTCCCTCTTAGTAAAGGGTTCCTCTTCTTGGTCAACTAAGGTCTCTTTGTCTGATGAAATTTTAGTTTTTTTAGAAATAAGGGTTTGCTCAGCCTCACCAAAACCTTGTTCACTTTTACCCAGAATAAATTCTTGATAGGAGCATTCATCTTCGGCACTTCTCCACTTCCTTTTAGACCTAGATTATTTCCCTTTCTTCACAGGGGACGAGAGAGTCGCCTGACCAAACAATCCCGAGAAAAGAAAAATGTCCCATGTTTTGCCCTGTTTCCTCAACTCAACTTCCACTAAGATTTTAAGAAGCTCATGATGAAGCATGTTATTTTTTGCATGTTCAAGACAAGCCTGGACATTTTTATCCATTTTTGATAGACTCCTCAATAAATAAAATGGAAGATTCATTTTTTGCTTCTCTTTGAAAAATAGCAAGAACCTCAAATGATATCTGAAGGATACAACATACTTACCCTCACATGTAATATAATTATGAACCAAGAATAGCATCTCATGCCACTCCTATTTAACCCATGCACAAGGGATCCCCTTGCTCCAATTAGAATTATATTGTTTAGGTATTAAGAATTGGTTGTAATCGAACTCCTTCAAGGTATTTTTCAACCAACGTTCCCCTTGCATGTGGAAGGTTTGTATTGCGTGCAATTGAATCTTTGGAAACAAAAATTTCCAACTAATTGAATTGAGCTACCATTCTATTAAAGTTCTCCGTGAAGACACTTGTAATTTTAAAATTATGATCTTGAAATTTTTCACTAAATGACAACCAACTTGCCTCTTCGAAACATATACATCCCTGTGGATACTCATTCAAAAATTATATATTGCTCTGATCGAAATGAGGAATGGGAGGTTTCAACATTTTTCTTGTAATGTTGGGAGAGTGATGAAATCCCAATTCTCTTGTCTCAGTGTGAAGCTAGCGAGAAGGGTCATGAATTATCGGAAGAAAAACAATATCATTTCTATTATGGCAAGTTATGATAAGAATTGCACAAATAAAACCAATTTCGAATCATATTACTGCATGGCAAGATCACACATGTGTAACGCATGATGATTGGATAAGGTGGTGGCAAAGGGGATATGAAAGGTTGCGAGTATAGTGATTAATATCATGATCGTATTCTTTACCAATCAAACATAAATTAAATCGAAAACCAACTTACCATCATTCCCAAAGGAGTCACACTTACCAAAATAGTCGTGCCTAGATTATCCTGAAATACTAACTATTACCGTGAGCGGGAAAAAATCCATCTTTCCAGTAGGTGCTCAATAGTTACTAGAGCGGACACCACTTCTAATTTCATGTTTTCACACAGTTACAGGATGGTTAAAGCTATCACAAAGAGCCTCTAATTCGGTAACCACTGCGCCTCTAGAAGAAAATTCTAACAGATGGTTTTCAAGTATATTCCTTATGTTGTTTTGGTTCTTTGCTTTTGTTCTTCACTTCCTAATGTTTTTGATATCTTGTGCACAATAGACTCTTGTTCCTTCAAGTAGGGAAATGATTTATGATTCTACAGTGAAATCTGGTAACTATTAAAACCATTCTCGAATCCAATATTTGTTGCATCAAAAGAAAAATCAAAAGTCTTTTACATTTCATCCATCTTTGGCATAATCTCTCATCATGTGAATGAAGGTGTTGAAGTTGAGAATATGAGAGAGTCATCGGATTACCGTTCATTGATGTGTATCATTAACCAATGTGAGGCTACTCACCTTTAATGTTAATGAGATCTAAGTTACCCCAATACATATTGTGAGGTATGAATAAATGTGTTGAAGTTGAGTCACTTGCAAGATCTGGTAACTAAGATACATTGATGTATTCCCACATCTCACCAATGAGAGAACCTGCCCCTAATGTCTGCAAGCCTCAAGGTAATGCAAATAGTCTCTAGTCTTTTACCCCAGATAATGTGCTAAGGTTGATGGGAAAAACATTGTTAGAAGGAGGTAATTAGGGAATCCCCCATAAACTAACTCAATAACAAACAAAATATTTGAATATTTATGGTTAGAAAAGAAAATAACAACGACTTCTCAACCTAACCATGCCACAAGGTGGTTTACACAATTAGGTCCCACTGTTTTATTTTTTAATCATTTATTTTAAGAAGAAAAGAATTAAGATGAGGAAATAGAGGCAGGAAGAGAATGTCCCTACTTTACTACCTCCATCCCATCATCTTTACAAATTTATGCTACAAATTTTGCCTTAGACATCGCTTTCTGGTAGAACTTCAGCTTGTGCCCATTCACAAGAAAAGATGTATGTTGATCATTAATGGTCTTGATTTGAATTGATCCACTTTCAAAAATAGTGTCTACTTCATATAATCCCAGCCAACGAGTTGTGAATTTCCCTTTAAAATCCTTAAATCTTGAATCAAAAAGGAGAACTCAGCCCCCCTATTAGAACTATTTTTGTCGAATAAACATATCGTGTCATTTCTTTATGTGTTTTTCCACCAACACATTATGTTGGATCATGTATTTTCTAATTTCATCTAGTTGATTCAGATGTAACAATATTTGTTATTGTGCCTCACTTAACTCCCATCCAGATTTAGCAGCAGTTCGAGAGGTATGAATTTGGAATTTAATTGGTAAAAATACCTATTTCCCGTAAACTAACTTGCACGGTGTGCATCTTGTAGTACTTCTCCACGTTGTCCTATAGGCCTAGAGAGCTTCAATTAACCAATCCTTTGAGTCCTTATGGTGAATTTAAACCATCTTGGTGAGGATGGCCTCCAATACTTTGTTTGTGGACTCTACTTGCATGTTCTCTTGCGGATAGTAAGGGGTTGAAATTCGATGTCGGATATGATACTGCTCCAAAATAGCCTTGATATATTTGGATGTGAATTGTGTTCCTTGGTACATAAGATCTCCCTTGGTACATAAAACCTAGTAAAAATCACCTCGTACAGAAAATTTGCAATTGCTTGTTCATTTTCTCAAGCTAACGCCTTAGCCTCAACCCATTTTTTAACATAATCCATGCACACTAGAATGTATTTCTTTTTTTACGACATTGGTGTGATTGGACCTACAAAGTCCAGGTCCCACCTCTCAAATCGTTAGACCAATATTTGTGGCTATAACAGAATTTTGTCTACTTCAACTAGCCTCCCTATCCTCTAGAAGCTATCACATTAGTGCACATATTTCTTTATGCCTTTGAACAAATTGGGCGAATAATACCTATCTTGAAATACTTTATAGGCAATGCATTTGTTTGAAAAAACGACCACCACAAGGCTCATTGTGGCAGGATTTTAGAATATTTGGTAATTCATCCTCATGAATGCACTATACATTTTAACCCCATACAGAAATTACCTGCATATGAATTCTAAGACACAAAAAATAAACAATGTGAGAGAATAACACATAAAACACATATACACAGAGATTTCCCCTAGATCCCAAAACTAGGACTACCAGCTTGATTTTTCATTATGTTCCTTTCAATGTTACAAACATATTTATGCATGTCGAAGCATCCAATACCATGGACCGAAAACCATCACGTCCAAAACCATGTGCAAAAACCATGCACAAAACCATAGGTAGGTCTGCCCAACCTAATATAGGGTTCAAAAAAAATTTCCCCAAGGCACTTCCCTGGACTCCCTAAAGGGGGGCTACACGCCCCCCTCAAACCCCCAGACAGGGGGGACTGCCACCCCCCACTGCACAATCGGTGCAATGAAGGGGGGGATCTGCCCCCCCTCTAACCCCCCGGTTAACTACATTGGCTAGTCATGGAAAGAATATAACACAACCCAACATTCTCCCACTTGTTTTTTTCATTCCAGGGGAGAGCTTAGTCATTTATCCAGTCATGCAATGCCCATTGTTTATCTACCCCAAGAGAACATCTCAGAGCTCACGGATTTTGTCAATGCATCTGCAGTATTCTTCAAAGTGTCCACCTTTACCAGCAACACCTTTTTGTCTTCTATCACATCCCTCACAAAGTGATATTGAACATCAATGTGCTTTGTCTCTAAATGGTGAGAATGGTTCTTTGCCAAGAAAATTGCACTTTGGCTATCACATTCTATCCTTATAGCTCCCTATACTAACCCCATACTTGAACATAATCTCTGCAACCAAACTGCTTCCTTTCTTGCATGAGTAGCTGCCATGTATTCTACCTCTGTAGTTGATAGTGCCACTATAGATTGTTTCTTACTCATCCAACTAATGGCACCTCCAAATAGGTTAAACACATACCCACTTATATATCTTCTCTGATCCAGATCTCCAGCCCAGTCTGCATCAATAAAGCCATGAATATCCAACATTCTGTCCAATCCTGGTCTTCCTTGGTAGGACAACCCATAATCTCTAGTGCCACGCAAATACCTGAAACCCCGCTTCACTGTTGTCCAGTGCTCCTTCCCTGGTTTTAACATAAACCAGCTCAATACTCCCACTGCATGTGCAATGTCTGGTCTAGTACAGACCATCACATACATCAAACTACCAACTGCACTTACATATGGAACACGGGACATGTCATCTTCCTCTTCTTGTGTCTTGGGACACTGTTTGGCAAATAACTTTACACCTACAGGAATAGGAACCTTCACCAATTTATTATCCTGCATATTAAACCTCTACAGTATTGTCTCGACATACTTCCTCTGGTTTAACCAAAGCTTCCTCTTTGCCTGATCTCTTTTAATTTCCATGCCCAAAATATAGTTTGCAGCACCAAGATCTTTCATGTCGAATTTATAGGACAATCGGATCTTCAAATCCTGGATAATTTATTTGTCATTTCCAACCAGCAACATATCATCCATATACAAGACCAGATAAATAACACGGTCACCAATTAATTTAAAATACACACAATGATCTGCTTTGCTTCTGGTGAAGCCAAGTCCCCATATAAATGCATAGAATGTCTAATACCACATCCTTGGTGACTATTTTAACCCATACAGAGACTTCTTTAACTTGCATACCTGTTCTTTCTTACCCTTCACTACAAAGCCTTCAGGTTGTTTCATGTAGATCTCCTCTTCCAGATCCCCGTGAAGAAATGTTGTCTTCACATCCATTTGTTCTACCTCAAAATCAAAAGCAGCGACAACAGATAAAAGTAATCTAATAGAAGTTACCCTGTCAACAGGAGAAAAAATATCACCAAAATCAATTCCCAACACCTGGGAATAACCTTTTTCTACCAACTGAGCTTTATATTTCTCCAGTTTTCCTTCTACATTTGTCTTCTTTTTGAACACCCATTTTCTACCAATGGGTTTCCTTCTAGCTGGCAAATCCACCATATCCCAAACCTCATTTTTGTGCAAAGATGCCATTTCATCAATCATGGCCTCTTTCCAGAGTTTTCCATTCTCTGAATCCACTGCTTCCTTCACAATTTTGGGATCATTGTCAGTAATAGATAAAGCAAAATTTGAATAGAAAGCAAATGGACTATACCTTTAAGGCTACCTTCTTTCTCGAACCAATCTTCTCACAACTAGAATTTGTGGCTCTTCATCTTCTAATTCCTCCTCTGCTGTAGAGTCTGATTCTTCCTCCTTTAGCTCAAACTCTATCTTCTCAGGTTCCTTTCGTCAGACTTCATGTTTAATAACATCTTTCAATTCTATGAACACCACATATCGGGTGTACACAACCTTCAGTGTGACTAGGTTCCAAAGCTTATAACCCTTTAAACCATCCTTATACCCAATAAAGATGCACTTTTCAGATTTACTATCCAAGTTGGTTCATTTCTCCTTTGGAACATGTACATATGCATCACAATCAAATACTCTCAAATGTGAAAGAGAGGGTTACTTACCAGTCCATACCTCTTGTGGAGTTTTATCCTCCAACGCTAATGAAGGTGACCTGTTGACCAGGTAACATGCAGTATCCACCGCCTCTACCCATAATTATTGTCCTAACCCGGCACCACTGAGCATGCTTCTTGCCCTTTCCATCAATGTCTTATTCATCCTTTCTACAACTCCATTTTGTTGAGGTGTATATGGAGTAGTCTTCTGCCATGCTATACCACACTTCTTACAAAATTCTTCAAATTCCTTACTACAAAACTCTCCATCATTATGTGTCCTCAGCACCTTTATCTTCTTCTCTGTCTGGTTTTCCACCAGAGCCTTAAATTCTTTAAACCTGTCAAAGACTTTAGATTTCTTCTTAATGAAATATATCAATGTATTCCTTGAGAAGTAATCTATAAATGATACATAGTACATAGACTTACCCAGCGATGGAACCTTCATAGGTCCAAAAACATCACTGTGCAAAGGTTCTAATATCTATTTTGCCCTCTTACTACCAGAGAGGAAACTCACCCAATTTTGCTTCCCATATACACAATTTTCACATATCTCAAAATCCAGAGAGCTATTACTCATACCTTCTACCATACCTTTAACATGAAGTATCTGAAGGCCCTTTTCTCCAATATGTCCAAGCCTTTGATGCCACAACATGGTCTTCTCTCCAGAGACCACTAGATTTTCTACTCCACTTTCAGGAACCATAGAACTATTGCACCCATCAATAACAGTGCTACCTTGCAGCTTGTATAGAGTTCCAATCTAAACTCCCCAAATCAGTACTAGTGCTCCCCAGACCATTTTGCAGGTATCCTTCTCGAACACTATTTTTACACCTGCATCATCCAGCTTGCTAACAGAAATAAGATTTTTGGCTAATGCAGGAATATGTATAACACCTGGAAGCATTCTAACCCTTCCACCTTGCAACTTCAACTTTACTTTTCTGCGACCAATGATTCTAGCCTTCCTATCATCCCCCAAGAAGACATCACCACCATCATATTTCTCATGCTCGCAGAACCACTCTCTATGGGGAGTGAAGTGAAAGGATGCACTTGAGTCAATCAACCATGCCTCATGATCTACATGTGTACTTGAAGAAGCAGAGTACACATTCCCACCTTCATCTGAGGTGGTTTTAACCTCTGTAGAAGGAGCCTCATTAGATCCCTTTCCTTTATCAGGAGCTTTAGATTTACAATCCCTTTTGTAGTGCCCTTCCTTTCCACATTTCTAGCACACCACCTTTACAGGTTTTCCTGGAGATTTAGATCTCCCACTCGATGACTCATTTTTGTTTCTATTCTGGCACTATCCTTGTATAGACAAGGCATCACCATTATGGCTCTCCATATTTTTCCATCTCATCTCCTTCGTCAGAAAGGATGAGACTATTTCATCAAAATGTAAGGCAGTTGCATTGCTACCTATTGCAATAACCAGACTATCCCACGAATCTGGTAGAGAACACAACAAACTGATGCACTTATCTCTATCTGAAATTTTAATATCAACAGATGCTAACTGACTTACCACAGTATTAAACGCATTCAGATGCTTCTTTACCAAGTCTCCATCTTTCATTCAAAGGTTATACAGCTTTTTCTGCAGGAACAGTTTATTCACCAGAGACTTAGATTGGTACAAAGTCCCTAACTTGTCCCACAAAGCCTTCGCTGTAGCTTCCCCTGATACATTCAACAATATTGAATCTGAGATACACAATTGTATTGTGCTCTTTGCCTTCTGATCCAACTTCTTCCATTCTTCATCTAACACTCCTGTTGGTTTAGTACCTGGATCTACCACGATCCACTGCTCTTTATCCACCAACAGATCCTCTATCTTGAGTTTCCACAACTCAAAACTTTAACCATTAAATTTCTCGATCTCTATCTTTCCATTGTTCGCCATCTTCTTTCACCAATAGAATCGATCTCGTAGATATCCCACTAAGCAGGGTCTACCATAGGCCCAAGCGAAACCCCTCAGCAACAAAGGCATCCCCTTGAAGCCAAAACTTGGCTTTGATACCAAATATAGGTTTTAACCCTGTATAGAAATTACTTGCATATGAATTCTAAAACACAGAAAAATAAACAATGTGAGAGGATAACACATAAAACACATATACATAGATATTTTCCCACTGGATCCCAAAACCAGGACCACCAACTTGATTTTTCATTATGTTCCTTTCAATGTTACAATACATATTTATACATGTCGAAGCATCCAATACCATGGACCGAAAACCATTGCGTCCAGTAACATGGACTGAAAACCACCACGTCCAAAAAACATGTGCGAAAATCATGCACAAAACCATAGGTGGGTCCGCCTAACCTAACATAGGGTCCAAAACCAAAATTTTCTAGGGCGCTACCTTGGACCCTATAAAGTGGGGTTATGGGTGCCCTTCAAACTCCCTGTTAACTACGTGGAAATAATATAGCACAACCCAAAAGAAATCTTGTGGTGAACTATCTCCAAGTGCTTTCTATGTCATTTTAAGTCAAAAGAACATAATAATAAGTCATAAATATAAACAATAACAAATTTTCAAGTCCCTAAAAATATCTTCCATTCTTTTCTAGAATTCAGAGAGTGCATTATTCAATCCAAAGGGAATTACTCGCCATTGGAATTGCCCGTGTGGTACCAAAAAACCAGTCTTGTATCTGTTAGATGGGTTGATCCCTATCTGCTAGGATCCGCTCTTAAGGTCAAATTTACTAAACACATTATTATTACTGATTTTCTGAAATAAAGCTTCTTTAGATGGAAGAGGATACCTGGTAGGCAACAAAGCATCATTTAATTCTCTCTCTCTCTCTCTCTCTCTCTCTCTATATATATATATATATATATATATATATATATAATATATATAATTTTTTATTATCATATATGTTGTTCATGGTTTCCGGAGATCCATGTTACATTTGCACAAAAGTTTAGATATCATTTAGATATTTAAACACCAAACAACAACATTGAGATTTTTATTTCACTCAACCTATAACATATTGCATCTGTCTTCATCAATTTTCTTCTTCCATATGTTATCCACTTATGACATTTCCTTTGCAATATTTGGTGGATTTTCTAGTTATAGTTCATTTATAGATTATAAATATCTTCAGGGTTTCACTTCTAATTGAGTATTCAACTGATAGTGATTCTCTTATACATAACTATTTTTTCCTCCACCCACTTTTCATAACTTCCATAGCCATTAGGTAGGACCTATAGCTTTGATGTTGCTTTGCTTGTTTAGTAAATTATTGCTGAGACTTTAATTTATTTAAAGTTGTAGAATTTGCAATTTATGAAGTTTCAAGGTCTAATTTTTAGAAGTCTATTTTTTTAAAGGGTGCTAGCTCAATGGAAGAGCACCTACTTTACAAGCAGGAGGTTGGTGGTTCAATTCCATCGTGCCCTGACATCCATATGGAATGGGGACGATCAATTTTTGGTGAGGGAGGCTGTTTTGACAATCACTAATGAGCTTTGGCGACATTTTTCGACCCTCACCAGCATATGAAATGGTGATGGTCAATGAACACCACCATATATACGCATCACTAGTGACTACCCTCAAAGGTCCGTAACCATAAATCATTGTTGTTGATATGAAATGGCGATGGTCGTTGTCTGTCATTATAGTCATTATTCGTGACAGACCTTGAATGTCACCACAACACCTATACTTCTGGCAATGCAGTTTTTGGTGATGGTCATGAAAGATCCATCACAATAAATTGTTGTTGTTCATATGAAATGGTGACGGTCACTATCCATCATTATAATCAATATTCGTGACATACCTTGAATGTCACCATAACACCTATACTTTTGGCGACGCCACCTTTGGTGACGCTCGGTTTTTGGTGATAGAGGCTATGGTCCATCAGCATTGTTGATATGAAATGGTGATGGTCACTATCCATCATTATAAATAATTATTGGTGATGGACTGTGAATGTCACTACAACACCTATGATTTTGGAGATGCCACCTTTGGTGACATTCAGTTTTTGGTGATGAAGGCTATGTTCTGTTACCATTGCTCATATGAAATGGTGACGATCGCTATCCATCATTATAAATCATTATTGGTGATATACTTTGAATGTCACTACAACACCTATGCTTTTGGTGACGTTCAGTTTTTTGTGACAAAGACTCTTTTGACCATCACCAATGAGCTTATGGTGACATTTTTCGCCCCTCACCAATGTCCTCTTTTCTTGTAGTGTCATGTTGGCCTAGATATTGGTAGGCTCTATCATCAACTCTCCTCCACATTTTACCAATCCTAAATACACCAAAAAATGTTGTGCAACTGGTATTTTCTAATAGTTAGTGCTTATTTAATCTATCTAGCATTGAATTAAATGTGAGATGTGATCTTCCCATGTTGCAGTATATACTAGTATGTCATCCAACAGGACAAAAGAAAATGAACCTATAAAAGAGAACAATATATCATTCATTAATCTCATGAATGTAGTTGGTGCATTGCATAGTCCAAATGACACAACTAACCACTCATTCAAACCTTGTTTGGTTTTGAAGGCAGACTTCCAAGTATATTATTTTTTTACTTGAATTTGGTGATACACTGACTTTAAGTAGAGCTTTGTGAAATATTCTACTAGTTGTAACTAGTTCAACAAATCTTATATCCATGCCAAAGGGTACCTGTTCTTAAGCATAATTTTGTTTAATACCATGTAATAAATACATATCCACCAAGTATCATCATTTTTTGGAAAAAATGTGATGGGTGTCTAACATGGTGAGGTATTTCATAAAATGACATCCTATTCTAGGCTGCAGCTACTTCTTAATCTCATTTTCTTCTATAAAAGGCTATTTGTGCATCCCAACGTTTAATAATGAAGAGTTAAAAAACAACTAGATCTCATGCACCACTTCCCTCTTGGGTGTAACATCCTCGGGTTTATTTTCCATGTAAATAAAATAAGACTAAGGTCATGGGACATGTATTCCAAGCCGAATGTTGGGAAAAACATTATAGTGGGAATCAATTGTGATTAATAATGGCTATGGAAATTGGGAGAGGCATTGGCAGAGAAAAATAGGAAATAATTGGCATTTTAATTATCAAGATAAAGGAAAATAGGAGAAAAGGAAGGTGAAGAGACACAAATTTGTATGCAAACGAAATTAGATGAAAAAGCAATGAAAAAGAAGAAAATAGAGGCATAAATGATAAAAAGGGTTCGAAGAAACAATTGATAGCCTTTTGACATTTTTGGTTTTGATCTCTTCTTCATTCTCTCTCATACACTCTTGCACACTTAGATAATTCTTGGAACATGCTTGGAGCATTCTAGTATTCACTTGGATTGGAGAAACAAAGTGAAGGAAAGTAGGGAAGCCCAAGAAGACAGTTGGATCAACAACCAAAGTAGGGATACTTTTTAGGTAATAGGTTGCATGTGTGATTTCCTTACTGATTTTTGGATGCATGGTATATGCATGTGATTCCTTTGTTATGTGTTGTCATTACATGGATATTTACCAAGATTGACAGTGGTTTCAACCTTGCGTTTCCATTTCCTTGATAACCATGGTGTTGTGGGTTTCCCACTACTTGTTTTTCTGGTTGGTGCTTAGGATCCCTATGGATGTGGGTTAGAAAAAAATTTCTGGAAGCCCTGGAACAATTTGGTTTAGCGTAACACCCTACTCCCACAATTACACAAGCTTACTGGTCCACCCTGATAAATATGTGATGAATAGTGACTATGACATGACTTAACCTCATAGATAACCTTAAGGAAGTGGAATAGGCGAACCAAAACCTTATTGACCTCCCTCAGGTGCTATAAGACCCGTAGGAGCTAACCGACCACTTCAACTACCCAAACCCTAAGTTAACTTAGATTTTCACTGACCCATGCTGCCATTTTCTCCCACAACAAGGCAAGCCATCGATTGATACCCTTCAATCACTCGCATGATGTTGTATCCCAGTGAATGTAGACATTTTGACTTAGTTTTGTGCCAACGACCTCGAGATCTGAGAAATTTTTTCAGGGCTAGGACCCAGGACTATGCCCAACAATTAATGAAATTCTCATAAATTATAAAAAACAAGGAGACAATGCATCTAATGCAAAACTTGAACAAGGACCTTACCTAACACATCCTAACCATGACAGGAATTTCGTCAAACACATCATGAACATGACATGTACAAGTCATGAATACACATTTGAACATAAGGACCTTGTATTAATATAAGAATCATCAAGAAGGTTAGATGCCCTCTCACAATACTTGCATTATAATCTATTAGGTCATACATTCATTAACATTTCATTTGCTAATCAAAACATGATGAGAGCCATAACTCAAGTTTGTCATAAAACCATGTTTATAACTAGCATATCACCATAATAATAATAATTATAGAACAACCATCAAAGCCACGGGATAAAAAATACATTTACTCATGAAATACAAGGGAAAAATAGCTCTTATTATCATATGCAAATCCAACCAAGTCAGTGAATTCCACATACCACTCGACCAAATATTGGGCTAAACCAAATCTCTGTTTCAACCAATTACCCCTATGCCATATTCAAATCATGAATGTGGGATCTCATGGAATAAATCAATAAAAACTAAACCAGGGCTTTAAGAGGTTGAACCACCTCAACCCTCAACCAATGATTCCACCTCATGGTCATAAATCATTAACCATCACCAGATTAGTCTCAACCCAAGATTTCTAGGGCTCTAGAGAGTTTATTCCAACTAGGATCCAACACTAGCAACTCAACCCATAAACACCTCAAGGATCTGGGACTAGTAACTCAACCCACCAAGAGATCCAGAGTGTTTATCAAACCAGGGCTTCCAGGATTATTAACTCAAGCCAAGTTGTTCAAGGGATTTTAGAGCGTTTTTCTAGCCAAGGCTCCAAGAACTAATAAATCAACCCACAACCATAAGGAACATGAGCACCAATCAGAAAAAAATGGGGAAACCCACAACACCATGGCTATTGAGGAAATGGGAAGGCTAGGTAATACCACTATCAATCCATGAAATCCTCCATGCCAATCATAGCTCATAACTAAGAAACCACATGCATGATAAAAGTAGCTAGGAAATCATACATGAAACTTGATACATGAAAAGTAATTCAACTGTAGTTGTTGATTCAACTATTCCCTTGTGCTTTCCTACTTTCCTTTGTCTTGTTTTCCAATACAAGTGAATGTTAGAGTGCTCCAAGCATGCTCCAAGAAAAATCTAACTGTACAAGAGTATGAGAGAGATAAAATAGAAAGAGAGAGCTCCACCATAGAATAGACAAAAGCCTCACACATTGACCAAAAGCCATGAACTGATCCTTAAGAGCCTTTTTATCATTTAGGGCTCTATTTTCTCATTTTCCTTCATTTTTCCTTTAATGTCCCTCTCATGTAAATCTATAACATTGCACCTTCCTTTTCACGTATTTTCCATTATTATCATAAATAAATGACAACTATTACCTCTTTGCCTTTGCCAATTTCCTTAGGCATAATAAACTGAAATGAACACCCACTAGGATGTTTTCCCCATCGTTCAGCTTGGAATACATGTCCCATGAGCTTGGTCTTATATAATATAATATATATATAATATATATTATATATATATATATATATGTATATATATTATGTATATATATGTATATATATAATATATATATATATATATATAATATATTATATAATATATTATATTATATAATATATATATATGTAGATATTTTGTTTTTCCATAAATAAATGAATTATTGCCTCTTTGCCTTTGCCAATTTCCTTAGCCATAACAAACCGAAATGAACATCCACTAGGATGTTTTCCCCATCCTTCAGCTTAGAATACATGTCCCATGATCTTGGTCTTATATATATACATGGAAATTCGTCTAGGGGCTGTTAGGGAACCCTCCCCCTTGGGGGAACACCATCCTTGGTGTTCAATAACACTTATAAACAACCAAAAACATACAACTTATGGATATTTATAACTCAACTTGTTGCAGTATTTACAATAACCAATTGCTAAAAACATGAAAAACATACTGCTTCATGGATATTTATAACAAAGCTCATTACAATATTTAAAATAATAACCACATATATTGTCATGCACATTTGCTTCAACTAGAAAATAATCATATTGTCTATGGAGCTTTATAAACACAATTCGATATCTATTTATCATTATACACATATGCACATTTCCTTAACCAACAAATAAAAGGATATGATGCTTGCATATGCAACAAGCAAATCCAAAGGCTCACACCTCCACCCTCAAAGTAATACCAAAATTTGCGTCCTTCCCAAGAAGTCTAGAATCCACTGCCAAAGTCAAATCTTCATCCAATTTCCAATGCTACAATCCTATGCCACTTGTTCTCTGAGTGAACAATTATCAACTCATTTTTCCATGTCACACTCTCAATGTAAATTTTATTCCATCTAGAAATGATAATGACCAAAGAAAATGTATTCCCTGACCTTCCCTTCTCTACTGCATAGTCCCTTAGGAAATCTAGTCACTCCCTTCCATGTAGTCACACACTTGCCATGTTTTGTGGGCATACCCTTATCTGCTATACAATCCCTAGGGTGACCACTCCCTTGGAAAGGCTTTCTCGCATCAAAAGGTCCAAAAATGAAGGCATATCCCTGCCTTAAAACCACCATACTAGTCATAACATGCTTGTGGAAATCAATGGAAACTCTGTACCGATGTACCACAATGGCCATACTCCTGAAGTGATTTACCAACATACTACTGCCTGTTCTAGTTTCTTTTGTTGTTGCTGCTAATTCTTACAGCCAGTTCAAAGCACCCAACCCATCATTTCCATGATTTCATGTACCAAGCACATAATTTCCATTAGATTCAAAATGAATTGAAACAAATTTAAATCACACCTCATTGATATCTCTTCAATAAAGTACACCTACAACTTTGTAGACATGTTTTCACAATAATTCAAACTAACTCTTTGATCAAATCATCATGTATAAACATATCACATCCAGTTAGCTCAAAACACAACCATCATAGATAAAAATGATGAATCACATGAAATCATCATACACCATAATCAGAGATCACATGTAACCATCATAAATGAGAATCATAAATCATGTGCATAATTAAATAATAAAATAAAATAATGATACTTATCCTTCAAATGGTTATTTTCTTCTCCCTTAGTTTTCCTTTCTGTACACACATCGGATTAGTCACCACATTCGGCAAGCACCCAATACCTTCTCTTCAATCATGTACACATACCACACACATACATATAGAATTCATACACCCACATGGTGTACCACCCAACACATACATCTACACTCGATGTACAACACAACACATACACCTATACTTCGCGTAAAAACGAATACAATACATACACCTACACTTGATGTACAACACAACACATATGCATACACAGAGTAGAACACAATGAATACTCATGTCACAATACAATGACTAAAAAATAAACATAACACAGTACCACATGTGCACAACACAACGTGTATGGAATGTACAAAAAACTACATTGACACAACATTACCTAAACAATGTGTACACAACACCACATATACATAACATCACTTGCACAACGTGTACACAAAACCACATTTGCACAACGTCACCTGCACAACGTGTACACAACACCACATTTACACAACATCACCTGCACAATGTATACACAACATCACATGTACACAACACCATCTACACAACGTATACACATCACGACATGTATAGCATGTAAAAAGCACCACATGCACACAACACCACATGTACAACATGTACAACTTGTACACCACACCACATGTACACAACACTACATATTTAACATGTACACATCACTAACTGTACAAGCACTGCATATATAACATGTATATAGCACCATCTATACCCAACACCGCATATGCAACATGCACACAACATTATATGTAAACAATCCACATATGCAACATGCACAAAACACCATATATACAATATGAAAACAACACCATATGTACACAATACTGCATATGCTTCAAGTACACAACACGAGTACTACACTATAAGTACATAGTACCGCATATGCAACATGCACATAACACCATATATACAATATGCACACAACACCATATGTACACAATAGTGCATATGCTACATTTACACAACACTAGTACTACACATCCTGAGACCATATTGTCCTTACCGAGCAACATTGTCTCTAATATCTTATCCATCATTGTCCTAACATGTCGTAGATCATATTTCTTTCATTCCATTGATGTATCCTTCAACATTACCCATCATAGCATAAACATAGCCATAGTACAAGAATACAATATTAATTCATATCCACATGATACTTATCTCATAGGTATGTCAGGCCTACTCTTCCCACTTGATTCCTCATAAAACCAGGAATTTGTTCATGCCATTCACTTGCATAAATAATCATTCCTCCACGAGAATGATCCTTGTTTATCTTGACAGAAAATGACATACATAGATACATATATATACATATAAGCATCAACATAAATAAATATTGATCCCTAATGACCCTATCATCAACAATATACATACATACATGTATACATACAAACACTAGCATAAAGAAATTATGATCCCTGATGACCCTGACATACAACAACATACATACATGAATAGATACATATATAAAGGTCAACATGATCATGATTAAAACATAATTACCAGATATCATAAGGTCAAGGTTAAGAGAACTCCCTTTAGCTGTGCACAACATGGTGAATAACAGTGCCTAACACAGCCAAGATATCTAACGCCTCCAATCCATTTACTTTATATTTCTTGTTGCCTTTCTCATGACTATTCTACCATCTTCCATTTACACCAAAGGACCCAACCAATCCAATTGATTGTCACATTCTTACCTTTAGCTACCCCTTACTCATGTGTCGAGCTTCATCTAGATCTTACATTACATGTTAGGTTCCACACAACTCTACCCGACCTCCATTAACTTTACTCTTTCCCAAACCAATTCCTAAGACCCTAAAAATTTAAAAGACAAGAACAAGAAGTAACCAAGAAGAAAACCATGAAAAACAAATAACAATACAACACCATAAACAAAGTGGCATGATCATGCACAAGACATAAACGAAACTGTAATTCGGGCGTAAATAAATCACAAAAGGCTGAAAGTGAAAAAATCACAACAAATACCATGACTCAATACAAATGGGTTCCCAATGCTTCCAAGGGAAATCTTAACTTGAGCCTTCCTAAATATTTCATTTCAATCCATTTTTTGATGCAATCCCCTACACCATACTCCCATAAACACATAACTATTAGTGCATAAATAAATATACAATATACTATCTATCTTACCTTATTGTTGTTGACTGATAAAAGGTGCCTTTTAAAATTCCTATTTATCCCACATTAATTATCAACCTGGGAAAGTCCTCTTATTTCAAGAGGGTACTATTAATGCAAAGAGTAATGTTTCCTAAATTGTAGTATAGATCTTTTAATAAAAGAGTAAATGAATGCATCTAATAAATTCCAAATGTGATTAAAGAAAACTCAATCCTCTAACGAAATCAAATATTACAACAATGCAAGTAACAACAGAATCAGTTGAGGATACAATAGTGATAACTCATCTCTTCTTAACTGATTTAATCTAAGTCAAACTCAATCTTCACTAAATAATCCAAATAGCAATGATATCAATTTGAGAGTCCAATAATGATAATTAAACCCTTTACAGTTGATTAAATCACTTCGAAATTAATTCAATCTGCAATGAAGATAAACGGAATCAAACAATAGTGTTGTAAATCATATAAAGCAGAGATATTTTGTCAATACAAGAAAACAATAAACAACAAAGGAGATAAAATCACACAAAGCAATAAAACTATTAAACCATCACACTTGCAAGAATCAGAAATGTATGGCACAAAGGAACTAGTTAAATCCACCAGAGGACGGGCCCTTAGCTACCAACGGACATTGCTAAGTTAATTCAGATAACGCGAGGGAATAGCAACTTCACTTATGTATTAATCATTGAACTAAAGAGCATTACAGTATATTCGTGTTCCTCTTAATGGTGAGAGTCCCTAATTAAAATTACAATTACAATTTCAATAATAATAGAGATTCCACCCTTTCTTCTTACAAATGTCTCCTTTTATAGTTAGAAAGTGTAAAAGATAAATGTTAAATGTGATCCTTCAAGATATCTCGATCCTGAGGGATTCACAACATATTTCTAACTTCAGACATCCTTTCCTTTCTCGTGTTGATTCTTTTGATTTACCTTTAGCCTTGTCTACAACTGCTGCGTGCCTTCTATTGCTTATTAGTTTTTGTTGTTCCCTCGTTAGGGAACAACAATTTTCCCTTTTGTTGTTTTCTTGCATAAAGAAGGGTAAAAGTTAGCTAAATATTAACTGCAAATAATTCCTTCATTTCTTACCATATTTCCACAATAGATTAACACATTAAGATATAAAAAAGATAAGAATAAATAAAAAGGATGATGAGATTAATAGTAAACACGTACCCATTTCGTGACTCAACATACTCCTCTGCTTACCCTGTTTCATGACCTCATGAAAAGCAAGTAATTCGTATGCAGAGCAGTTAAGGAGTAGGCTGGAGAAGGAATGTCGTAAAGTGGTCTAAAACCATGATTCTGGGCCAAGAGCTCGAAGAATATCCCTATTTTACCTTCAGGAAACTCGTATATAGCCCGATAATCTTCAGCAGGATACCAAATGATAGGGCTACGAAACTAACATCCTAACCAATAAGGACCTTCTCTTAAAATGAAATTGCTATATGTGACAAAATGGTTTGCAGCTAGTTTAAAATTTCTGTAATTAAATGGCTCTCTATTGTGTACACTACTAGTGGAGACTATCCACCTGAGTTTGGATGTATCCAAAGAACTTTCCTGAATGGAGAGGAAATATTCTACTCCCTTCTGCATAATCTTCTTCTAAATAGGCCCTAAAATTTTAATCACCCCCTCCCTTGTCATCAAACTCTTGTGATTGGCAAGCATTTGTAAAGGGTGCTTGGGTTCACTTCTTACCCAAAGGTCCAATCCATGCTCTTGCCATTGGAATTTGTTATGAGCTTTGAACCCTTTAAGTTGATTGACTGCAAATGAGATAAAGGCTTGGAATTTAACATCTCCCACGAAATGGTTGGGGTTCTTTTCCACCTCTTCCTCTCATACAAAATTGTGTAAGTAAAATTCACAAAGTAACCTTTGAACTTTTACCCCATGCTGTTTGCAACGATTTATAAAATCTTCAATTATTTTTAATTCTTTTGGTTTTCCAGCCCTCATGACTTTAATTTTCAGTAGCAAGTATCTTTCTAACAAAAACAAGGCATAATTATTGTTGAGTTCCAAAATTGCCTCTCTCTTAAGCAACTTTCTCTTCCTTCTTCCTTTGCTTTTCCATGAAAATGCATCCTTAATCTTCAAAATCAATTTCACATTGCCTCAAGGAGTATATTTCAATGATTTACAAGTTATATTGTTATGTTTGTTATTTGAATAGGTTTTGTCTTTCAGCTACTGAACGCAACCACATTCTGCAGCTAATCAGTTGTTCCACAACCATCTCCATGCTTTTGTAGGTTACAGGTGTCAAGAGAGGAAAATGACCACATGGGTACCTTGGAAAACTTTAGAGCATGGATTGTATCCTATCGATCGAGCCTAGATCGATGAGGAGGACTCTAGTCAAAGGGAAGTCAACTATAGAGACCTATGGCAAGTAGGACTCTATTTTTCACACGATCCCTAATGATGGATTCGAGGCAGTCTCCTCAAGCCGACGACCTCATCTTCCACCTGCACAAACAGAATCCAACAACCACTATTAGAAGATTTATGTTTCAAGGCAACCAAAGACAAGAATATTGTATGCATTACCTATCTACGTGTTTTTCTCTAGCTGATTTCTCTCTTCAAAACAATTGTATATTTTTCTATAAATACCAGCGTGTAGTACGTAGAACAAGTTCAAGTTTTTTCTTATGTAATAGTGAAAATTTCTGCTTTGTAGTGTGAATAACTCAGTGCTCTGTTTTAATATAAATAATCTGTTTTCAATGGATACCTGAAGCATTTGTGAAATGTTGATTCCGTGTTGATAATCTGAGACCTTGCAGAGGGCCCCTGCGTGGTCAAGGGTACATTTTTATTTCTTTTTTGTATTTGATAGTTTAGTTGTACATTCACTGTGTTTTTCATTATGTTTATAATCATTTTCTAACTATGTTTGTAAATGCAACTTGTGTTATCTTTTCACTAACTTAGAGTAGTGGTATTCCAGTGTAGAATACTCCTTTGATTTTCATTTCTCTCTAGTTTCTTATCAGTAACTTTTAGTTCATTTCAGTAGCATAAATTAGTTCATTTTATTTGCTATTCATTAGTTTCTAGATTTTAAATTAAGCTGTTCAAATGCCATTTTCTTATTAGTGTAGTAACTCATGATACAAATGAATATTTCCAAAAGTCTTCCAGTTGATGGTTAATCCTAAAACTAAATGGTGAAATGTTGCATTTATGAATGAGTCTTTCATTACAATTGTTGTTCATTAGTTTTTGAGTTAAGTTGTTCAATGCCATTTTCTTATCAGTTTAGTATCTCATGATATAAATGGATATTTCAAAAAACCCTTTCAATTGATGGTTAATCCTAAAACTAAGTGGTGAAATGTTTTATTTATGAATGAGTCTTTCCTTTCATTTTCATGTTTACTTTCTTAGAATGATGAAGAATGAAATCTCTCAAATTTCTATGATAAGGAGGTAGTTCTCTCTAAATTATGTAACAGAGTGAAAACAATACTTCATTTCGCATTGCCCTCATAATAGAATAGTTGCAATTTCATTTTTAGTTGCAATTCATTAATCTTTAATTCTGCAGTGTATTAGACAGTAGAAGTAATATTACTTTTAGTATTTCACTTTTGATTTATCATAGATAGTTGCAATCTTATTTTCTCATTTAGAATACATTGCATAACATTAGGAATCAAAAGAAAAAAACCCCAAAACAAACATAAAACTCAAAAATAGTGAGGTAAGAGGGTCATCTAGCACATATAGTGCACTACACTTCATTAGTTTACGATACCCGGATTGATAATTTATGTAGCAATTTAGGACACTAAATTGACTAAGCATTTTGGTGTTGGTTCTAGTGAAGTGTAACTAGGTAGCCTTATCTCTTACATTCATAAAAAAGAACAATAGAAACAACAAAACAAAACAATGACATGCATAGAGAAAGAGACTCTAGGGGTAGATTTTTAGCTAGGGGAAAAAGTTCGATTTCCGTAGCTCCACCTAGTCCACCAAGAGTTAGAAAAGATACACCTCCATCCAAAATTCATACTCCCAGCCATAGGATTCCTGGAATTCAAGGGGAAGCAACTCAGTCAAAATATTCTCCTATTTCATCCACTAAAATAGATCTAGGAGAGAAGACCTTTTTCACTTCTACAGGGGAGCCTATTGTAATTGAGGAAGTAGGAATACCTAGTGAAGAAGAAGAAGCAGAAAATCTCTCCCATAATCCATTAATAGAAGAACCAGAGGACTCTAAAGAAATGATAATGGTAGAAGAAGAAGAAAATAGAGAATTTTCATTGTTTGGAGGAGGGGGTAGAGGGAGAGGTAGAGAAAACAATGGAGGAGGCAGAGGAAATAGGGAACTAGATAACTCATTTGGATTCCCTATAGTAGATGAGGAAACACATATCACAATGAAAACCCTCTCACCATCTGTCCTCCCAAACATTTATGGGTTGAGAAGTGAGGATCCTAAAACATTTTTGTTTGAGTTTGAAGTCTTATGCAGAACTTATGACTATCTAGAAGACTCTCAAAAACTCAAATTGTTCCCTTCAACACTAAAAGGGGTTTCTTTGAAATGGTTTATGGGGTTAGTCACTCAATCCATTAGAACCTGGAATGACATGAAACATGCATTTTTGGATAGATACTTGGATTATTGTATGCCTACTAATCAAAAGGATGAAGTGTTCAAAATGATGCAAAAGGAAGATGAAAACTTAGAGGATTTTCTTGAGAGATTCAACTACAATTTGAAAAGAGAAAAAATGAACAATTTAGATGAAGAAACTTTGGAAGCTCTTTTGTTAAAGGCCATTAGAGATGAATGGATATATATCCTTAACATGATGGGGAAGGGAGACATCTCTCAACTTCCATTGAGTGACATAGCAAAACTATGTGTTCATCTCTCAAGAGGGAAATATAAAACCGGGAAAAGACCAAGAGATCCTTCTCTTTTTAGAGCAAACAAATTTGCAACCAGATCTATAAGTAGGGCAAAAATTGGCAATATGCTTGATAGGTTTAAAACTAATATTTTAGGGAACCTTAGTGAACAACTAGACACCCTCAAAATCCAAAACAAGAAGAAAATAGAGGCTGATGCCTTAGCTATCTTTTGTCCAAAATGAAGAAAGAAACATGCTCTACGGGAATTCCCTTTAGATGCAAAAATTATAGAAACTTGTATGATTTGTTTAGAAAGTCATGAGACTAAGGGTTATCCTTCAATCCTAGCTCTTAAGGTTGTCTTTCAAGAAGAAACAGTCCCAAATTTTGTAGAACATCTTTGTTTTGTTGCAAGAAGACCTTGGTAGGGGCAAAAAAATCAAGGATTTAACAATCCAATGTACTTTCAGACCCCATGAAACTGGAATTCTTGGCAGCAACCTTGGCCTCAACCTCAAACTCAGTATCAATCTCAACCATGGGCACAAGGGGTACAAAATCCTTATGTGAGATTTGCTCAATATTATCAATATCCTCCATCTTATCAGAGCTATCCTCCCCCACAAAATCAGCAGCAAAATCAACAACCACAACTTCCAAATCAAAGCCCTCACCTTTCATTGCCATTTCCACAACAACCTCTAGAACAAAGTCAAAATCCTCAACTCTTACTTCCATTTCAAAAAAAACCAATTCAACTACTAGCCAAACCATTGCCATACCCCAATAATAAAAACCCTCATCATGCTTACATGGTAGAAGGACAACAATTTCCTACTTACATGATTTCTCCTCTAGATCTTAATGATGTTCAACTTAGAGTTGGTAGGATATTAGAAAAGGAAAAACCTTCTATATTCATTCAAGAACAAGATTCTTCTGAGAAGGATTCTCTAAAAGTCAATAAAAGTTTTGAAAGAACATCCCTCCAAAACCAAGACATTAAAAAAAAAAGAGTCAATAAACACAACTCGTATAATTGAGCAACCAACATCTACTTCTACACCTCCTTTTCCTGAGAGATTACAAATTGATAGAGGAGTAAAAAAAATAAATTATTGCCCAATTATGACTTCATAGATGAATTGAAGAATGTTTGTATCAATATTCCTTTGTTACAAGCCATTATAGAAATTCCAATTCTAGCTAAGACAATAAAGGAGTTGAGCATCAAAAGACCAGGAAGAAAACTAAGAGAAACAAAAACAATTCACCTGGTAGGAAAGATAGCAGATATCATGATGGGAAATATTGCCATGCAGAAATATGTGGAACCAGGAAGTCCAATTGTAAAGACACATATAAATGGGATTGAAATTCCAAACACATTGATTGACTTAGAGTTAACAATAAACATAATGAGTAGACAAATTATGGAGCAACTTAAACTTCCTAACCTTCTTTACACACCTAGCTTACTGCAACTTGTAGATAGATTAGTAATCAAACTAGATGGTGTGCTAGAAGACATTTCAGTCTCCTTAGATTCTTGGGAATATCTTGTTGACTTCATGTTTTTAACTCCCAAGAATAATCTAGGACACCCACTCATATTAGGAAGACCTTGGTTGGCCACAACTGATGCTTTTATTAGTTGTTGATCTAGTGACATGTACATTTCTGATGGTAATTCAACAAAGAATTTACTTTGTATCCTCCAGCAAAATAAATCACAAAAATAGATGACAAGGAATGGATCGATGATGAAGATGTTATTCAGCCTATGTTTACTATATCAGAAATTAGTGAAGATAGTCAAATTTCGAACACATTGGAAAATTTTGAAACATCTTCAGAATATGATCATGCACAATTCTAGGAAAAATCTAATGTTGAATATTTGTCATCTAGGCAAATGTCTGTCTATTCTATGGAAGAATTTGGTAGCTCTACAATTGAAATTTTTCTAGGTAGGACATTGAATGTAAACAAAAACTTGGAGAAACTACAACAAGAAAAGCTAACCAAAATATTACAAAAACATTCTGCTACATTTGCATGGGAGTATACTGATATGAAAGGTATTGATCCTAAGACTTGTATCCATCATATCTACATTGAGGAAAATAGTAGACCAATTAGACAACCTCAAAAAAGGATGAATCCAAATCTTAGGGAGATTGTGAAGGAAGAGCTCCAAAAAGTACTCAATGTAAACTTCATTTACCAAATTTCAGATAGCCAATGGGTTTCTCCTTTGGTCATTGTGCCTAAAAAGAATGGGAAATGGAGGGCATGCATTGATTATCAAGAATTGAATAAAGAAACCTTGAAAGATCACTTTCCTTTTTTGTCCATAGATCAAGTATTAGACACATTAACAAGTAAAAAGTATTTCTCATTCTTGGATGGTTTTAATGGTTATAATTAAATTCAGGTAGCACTTGAGGATCAGGATAAAACCACATTTACTTGTCCATAGGGAACTTTTGCCTACCGAGTGCTTCCTTTTGGGTTATGTAATGCACCAACAAAATTCCAAAGAGCAACACTAGGAATTCTTTCTGATCTAATACAGGATTGTGTAGAGATATATATGGATGATTTTACAGTCTATGGTAACACATTTGAAGAAGCTCTGGAAAATTTGGAAAAAGTCCTTAAAATATGTAAAGAAACAAACCTTTCACTAAGCCGTGAAAAATGCTTTATGATGTTTACAGAAGGTATTGTTTTAGGACATCACATTTTAGGAGGTGGGATTAAAGTGGAAAAATCAAAAGTTGAAGTCATCTCTAAGTTACCAATTCCAAATTGCCAAAAATATGTTAGAAGTTTTCTAGGATTTACAAGATATTATAGATGGTTTATAGAAAATTTTATCAAAGTAGCATCTCCACTCTTCAAATTGCTTACAAAATATTGTGAATTAAAGTGGAATCTTAATTTCCAATTAGCTTTTGAAACCTTGAAAGAAACAATATCTGAAGCACCTATCTTAAGAAGACCAAATTGGAAACTTCCTTTCCATATTTCTATAGATGCTTCAGATACAGCTCTAGGAGCTATATTGGGACGAAAAGATTTGATTCCTTATGCCATTTACTATACAAGTAAATTTGACTCTCAATGAGTTGAATTATACTGTGACTGAAAAAGAATTCTTAGATGTTGTTCATGCAATTAACAAGTTTAGACACTATATAATAGGCTATGAAACTTTTGTTCATACAGATAACTCTGCAATTAGATATTTAATGAATAAACCTATTACTAATGGCAGAGTTACAAGATGGATTTTAATTTTACAAGTATTCAACATTACTGTGCTAGATAGATCTGGAAAACAAAACACGGTTATTGATTTCTTGTCTAGGATTCAGAATATCAAAGAAGACTCTCTGGTTGAGGATAAGTTTCGTTATGAATATCTATTTGTAGTAACTACTCAAACTCCTTGGTTTGCAGATGTTGCTAACTACTTGGTTACAGGGAAGTTACTTTCACATTTATTTCCTAAAGAGAAAATAAAGATTATTCAAGATAGGGCAAGATATTCATGGATCACTAATGAATTGTATGAAACAAGGCTAGATCTTATGATCAAAAAAGGTGTCAGGGAAGATGAAGTGCCTGATATTCTCAAGGCATGTCATGACGAGCTATGTGGTGGACACTTTGCTGACAAGAGGATAACCTATAAAATCCTTTCTTTAGGATATTATTGGTCATCCATCTTCAAATATGCTAAAGAATATGTCAGAAGGTGCCACAACTGCCAAATGGTAGGGAGACCTACCCCCTCAAATGAAATGCAATTACAACCTCAGGTACTTATTGAACCCTTTGAAAAATGGGCTTTAGACATTATTGGACCTATTAATCATCCATCCAAGTAGAAAAGGTATATATTGGTATGCACTGATTATGTCACCAAATGGGTAGAAGCCAAAGCATTACTTTTTGTTAATGAAAAATTTGTAGTTAGTTTTTTTTTTAGGGTATTTTTACTCGCTTTGGATTTCCAAGAGAAATTGTGACAAATCAGGGAAATCAATTTACATCCAACATGATGAAGAGGCTTATGGAAGAGTACAAGATCAAGCATAGGAAATCCACTCCCTATCATCCACAAGCAAATGGTCAAGTAGAGTCTACAAATAAAGTGATCGAAGGAATCCTCACCAAGACTATGCATCTACATAGAAGAGATTGGGCAGAAAGGCTTCCTGAAGCCTTGTGGGACTATAGAACTACATGGAGGAACACAACATGACATACACCCTATGAACTTGTTTATGGGAAGAAAGTCCTGTTCCCCATAGAGTTCCAAGTCAAAACTTTCAAAATGGTGGTCCAGTTGGGGATGAATTTATCAGAAGCTCAAAAGCATAGACTGGAGCAGTTGAATGAACTTGATGAAATTAGGCAAGAGGTTGTTCAAAGAACTGGTCTAGTTCAGCAATAGAGGACTAAGTGGCATGACAAGTACATCAAAGGCAAGAAGTTTCAAGAGGGAGATTGGGCACTGTTATTTGATTCAAATTTTAAGGATTTTCAATTAAAGCTTCAAACTCATTGGCTTGGGCGATATGAGATTGAAAAAGTTTCAGTAATGGAGCAATAAGAATTAGAACAATAGATGAGAATCAAACTCCTCTCCTTGTGAATGGTCATAGGTTGAAAATTTATCAAAAACCAATCTCAAAGGAGGAGTTCATCAAGATCTTTCAAAATAATTCTAAAATGAAGTTGGTGAAGAAGAATCCTTCTTCTCCACCAACTTAGTCTTTGTTCTTTTCATCATATCTAAAAATAATAATAATAAAAAATTGTGTAAGGTTGAAAACTAGTCACTGATTGGCATGCTTATACAGAAAATACAGGGTGAAAATCAGAAGACTTTAACACCGTATATTTTCCAAAAAAATGGTGACTCATTATGCATTCCGAAAATTCATTGTTTTACTTTTGCAAGTTTCACTCCACTCCGCCACCATATTCCACCAATAAATTTTTCTTTTTCAGCATTTCTTCCATCTCCATTTTTCATTTCCATTTTGTCATTTTTTCATCTATAACACTGTCATATCCATTTCATTCATTCATAAAGTCACATTTTATTCTTTTTTTTACATTCTGCAGCTGTTCTTGTTCCACAGTTGTTCCAGTTCCATAGCTAATCCTGTTCTGCAGCCAATCTGACTCGGCAGTAACAATTTGATCATTAAAGAGGGAGTCCATACAGGTTGCTTGATTTTTTTTAATTTTGTGGAAAAACTTGTGAACAGTTTTGAAACCAACGTTTCAGACTAGCTTAGTGAGTCCATCATCAAGGCAATGAGATTTGTATTTGAGAAGAGAGAGCGTGAAATTGCATAGCATTATTAATAATTATTGAAAAAGATTTTTGATGTCTTCTTCTGTAATCAGCTTACAAAT